>JABSTR010000439.1:0-47343 GCA_013339765.2 Haemaphysalis longicornis | reverse complement strand
ACTGCCAGCGCTCTCTTCGCCACCAGCATCAATGACCATGCTACTCAGCTGGGGGAACAAAACAGGGCAGACCAGGCAGTAATCTATGCAAGAGGACTTGTCACGAGCAGCCCAGGTGACCCTGCCATCGCACTTCTCTGTTGTGTTTACTATTGTCAGCCCGATCTTGTCTGCCCGTTCAAGTCCGTCACCTGTTCCAGGGACCCCATGTGTGTGTTGAAGTCGCCCACAGTGACTGCAGGGAGGCCTAAAGTCTGCAGGTCTTTTCTCCAGTGTCTGAGTGTTGTGCTGGGGTGACTCCCTGCCCGTCGAGAGATACACTAGGCCTAGGTGAACATGCAGTCGACCAATGCGCCCTGTTAGCCACGTATGCGTGGAGCAGTTGGGGCAGCGTCTCTCCCAATGGGAGCCCAATTTAGTGAGGCACTCCATTCCCCTTCATTGCTTGGCGGTTGAGGCCTTCCCAGACACAACCCCTGTGTGCCCACTGGGGGAGTTTCGACACTTCTCAGGTGGGTTTTAACAAAACCCGCCGCAACCACATTTTCCTTGTCTTGTGGGATTCTGCATTTCACACACTAGTGATTTCCCAATCCGCAGCCATCCGCGCTCGGCAAAACATGCCTTGCGAGCACCAGCTGCGGACAGGTCCATTGTTTGCGGAGACAGACAAAGGCAGGAGGTGGCGAGGGCAAAACATCAATGGCAGCATTTATTGCAAAGTTCAAATCAAATACACTACATACAGACTAATCGTAGGCTATAACGGTAACACTGGGAGTGAGGCATTAAACAACGCTAGAGATCGAGATTGTTCGACTCACCCATGGCATACCGGAGTAGCGGAGAGCTGCGCAGTGCGAGCGCGGTTGCAGTCTCCCAGCTCGCCCGGACGCGTCCTTTGTGGCGCGTTCCCCAGGTCTGGACCAGCGCGCCCAAGCGTCCGCGCGCTACCGGATCCCCAAGACAAGAGAGCGTCCTCACGTCATCCGACGACAACCCACCACACCTCGCCTTTTGGTGGCGCTAGTGTCGAGGTCTTGCTTGACTGGTTCTCGAGTAAGGCAGAGGGGAAAAGGGTCAACGGCTCCACCAGGGCGACAACAAACCGTCCGGTCACTGGCGCCCTCCCGTATGGTTCCCGTCGCGTGAGCGAGGCGTGTGTGCACGCCGGCCGCAATGGGAAGCTAGCCAGAAAGGGGTTCGCGTGAAAGTCACGATCCCCACATCCCTCCCTCCTAAATCCCTTGCGTACGCCGGTGAGAGCTGACTACAGGGCTAGAGGCAACGAAAAGTTCGTTCGTCGATTAAATCGTTAGTCACTGCATCGTGTTGCCTACGCCGGCTTCCACTCGTCCAATGCCACCGCTGGTAGTGTGCCAGCAGGCCCGTTCGTCGCCCGCTGATGTCTGCTGGCAGGTAGCTCTGGGAAGAATCGCACCAGCCAACCCAAGCTAGCGTTGCTCAAGTGGCGGCACATCCGTGATGCCCGTGGCCGCCGAGCGACCAGTCGCGCCTGGCTCAGGGTTCGGGCGAGGAAAAGGACACCACGGACTCGAACAAACAATAAACAGGTTTATTATAGCTAATATCGTTGCGCGTGCAAACAGACCAGCAGCCACAGCAGGGAGGGTAGTCCTGTCCTACTGCAGCGTTCTCGCAAGGGAAGACGAAGGGTTTGGCTTACGCAGTGAAGGTCGCGGGGTGGGGGTGGGCGGAGACGGGGTCGGGGCAGGGAAGGTCCTTATCCCAGGAGGTCGATGCGTCGAAAGAGAGCAGGCCCTCGCTCGCAACCTCCGACCTCGGCTCTTGCCGAGGGTCGGTTTTTCCCCAACCTCCTCCCGGAGCTACGAGCGCGCCCTCCGAGGCGTCGCGGAGGAAACGGGAACCGAGACCCGAAACGGGTTGTTACCGGGGTGGTTGGCAATGTACAGCACAGCGCATTTGCTGCGAGAAGGTTGCCCCCGTGCCGGCCGCGTCAGCTGACTCGGCCATAGCCGCCGGCGTGCGCTCGAAGTGGGAGAGGGGGCAGGGCGCGAGTGCGCTCCCCACAGTCTAGAACCTCGAACAGCTCCTCCCATTTCCTCTCCAGCCACCCACCATTCATGTTCAGGTAGAAGAGAGTCGGCTGCCTAGCTGCAGGTGTTGCGCTGTGGCCTACTCCTCTTGGCTGGTCTCTGCTGCCTTGCATTGCAGTAGGGAATGCGCCTCGTGTGTGTGCTCTGCTGTGTCCCAGTGTGCGGTGTGACCCTGAACCTCCTAGCACACCCTCCTCGCTCTCTGTCCGCCTGTTCCTTCACTCTTCCTTCCACTTTGGGCGTCCTGTCACACTTCTCCCTGGCAACATCCCCTGTGGGAGGAGGGCCTGGCCCAAAGCCTCAGCAAGTGGTAGTGCTGTCTGCGGATTATTCCATGGTTGCCACTTCTGTCTTTGTGCGTGCGTTGGAGTGCCCTTTGACGAAGTGCCTAAAAGAGCTCTCGGCCTCCTTCCCAAACGGTGACCCAGCACCTTTGCCGTGCGCCGAGGATATCGCTTCTCGTACGGCTGGTTGTCCAGGGCCCATGCAGTGGCAGCAAATTCCACTTGGGGACCAAGCTCCTTGTACCCTTGGTGCATGCTGCTATTCCACTTGCTACACTGTGTCGTCATTTGCTCCTCCCTGTGGTGCTTAGGTGAGACAGCACCGCCGCCCAGCGCGTCGACGTAAAGTTCTCCTTCGGGGGCGGGCCGACAGATGGCGACAGTGACTGCGGCCCGCTCAACCGGCTACGCTGCGCGTGCACGCTGGTGCAAAAGCAGCCCCGGCGCGATGAATAAAAAATGTATCGTTCAAGTGAGCGACCATTGGGAGTTCATCTGTGAATCAAGCGAATGTTTTGTCTTGCACTCCCTGATATCTTCTGCATCTACCCGCCCAGCTCTGATGCACTGTGATTGAGTAGGTGTCAGCGTGCGGCGCGGTTGCACAAGTTTCATCGTATCCTGGAGACAACTACTGTTACTTTTTTTTTAATTCTTTTAAGAGAAGTCGCAAAAATATTGAATAGACAGCACGGCACGAACAACACGTTAGACAATAATCGATTTGTTGAGGTGCGAACCACGATCTCTTAGCAGTCATAAGGCTGTCAGACACGACACTCCTGTCGCCTTTTACGAAGAACCCTACCTGAAACCACAATGAAAAAACAACACCAGCGTTTTTCTATCCTCTAAACTAGCCAGTGTACAATGATTCAACGCATGTTTGCTTGTTTCTTCACCATTTATTTAAATGATGACAGCGTTTCTCAAAACAATGGGAGCGAAACCCAGAAACTGAGCACACCTAAACTTATACGTGAATGAAGGATCCGACATTCGGTGTCCCGACATTCAGTGTCAAACAAGCTTTGACATTTTTCCCAAGTCATGGCTTTTTGTTTCGTTCGTTCTTTTTCAACTGCCTCCAGTACTGCCGCATGCGCAGGCACACGTAATAATGCAACTGCTTTGCCAGCATTTCTTCTTTGTGAGCGCTGCATGGGAACAAAGTCGCGATTCTCCAGCACAGCATCAATGGTTTTGTCGTATAGGTACATCTCGATCACTAGCATGTTTTGCAAAATGCTCTTCGGTGCATTTGAAAAGATCGAGGGAGACGCATATTTGGGTGTGTCAGCCAGCCCTTTTTTGTTTTGCAGTTCACTAGGTCGGCTTCAGGGACATTTACAATGCCCTTTTTCCCCGCGAGAGCCTCTTTGCAACTGGCGCAGGATGTGCAGCTGCCAACCTTCCGGGATACGAATCCTGGGACGTCGTAGACGATGCAGTCAACTACAGTTGCGTATGAGTCGTCGAAGTCGAACAGATCGCCGCACTCCCAGCTTCCTTCTTCAATCAGGCCGTCAAGTTTTTCTTTCGGTTGATCTGATTTGGCAGGGCGTTGTGAGGATGAATCACTGTAAATATTTCTTAAATCCGCCGAGGTAACAGCAGAAGCTTGCTTGTTTCCTGTAGTTGTGCAGTTGCCGAACTGCGGTGGCTTCAGCAAGGAATACAGGCTCAGCATGCGGTATACCTGAAGGAACGTGGGAAATGTGGGGTGTTCGTTCTGCACTCCAGCTTGTCTCACGATACCAAAAAAACAAAAAAGCAGTGCACCAGCTGCTTCAGGTGGTAAAAACAGTAGAACTGTTGCAGTCGAGGAGTGGTCACAGCCAAAAATGCCTCGTCTGTCTCAACGACGACGGCGACGCTTTGTTTTGTACTGTACACAAAGAAAAAGCAGTCTTTGGTGTTGGTCACATACATGGCCACCTGCACTTGGCAGTAATACGCGTGATTCTTGCACAGTTTGAGACATCCATCTTCATTGATGATGTAGTCGACGAAGCTGTGACACAGCTCGGCATCAACCATGTCCGCATCCTTTCGAGTAAAGCGGCACTCGATTTCGAGCAGTGTCCCCCCGTCGGTGGTCTTGACGAGCCTGTCCGGGATGGCCGAAAGCCACGGCTGCTGAGAGTGAACGACAAGGCCAACCTGCACAATTTTAGTTTTCACTAGCAACCCCTGTACATGCTAAGGGCAGACAGCAAGCTCTTGGGCGACTGTGTCGTATCGATGGTGATAGATGCTAGCTTTCTGGTACTTGATTACCAAACCAGCACTTCGCTATGCAGCGACCAAATATTGCCCCAGGGTGGTCAATGGGTTCACAATAAAGGCAGGCTGCTGCATTTTAGCTAAATATGAACAAAAATGTTTATACTGTGATACTAGATGTATAACAGCAAAATACCTGGGTCACACTGGTGCCAACTTTTTTTTCGAAGTCTATCCGGGCCTGTGCTTCCATTTCTGGTCCTGAAACAAACCAAAAGGAAAAGGTACAATGTTTATTTGACAATTCTTGGGGCTGGTGTTGGTGCACTTGCCCTGTACGGGGCATTCCTAGTCCAGGATGCCCTCTCAAATTGACTGGCCCCGTGATTTCGAGAACTCGGCGCCATGTTTCGAGACAGACTTTTTGAAACTGGCCTCACCTTGGAAAGAGAGAGAGGGAGAGTGATTAAATGAGAAGCCTGTTGCCTAACTACACCCTTTGTATTTTTACATTTGTATTTTCAAACATGAATTTCTGTTGCAAGCAATTTAATCAGGTCTTTTGCTTATACAAAGGGTTGTGAAAAACTATCGGCACCAGTGCACACAGTATTGTCTTATATTAGAGGTAAGTTAATTTTTGCACTAAAGTAAGAGTTCTTACCGTATACAATGGAGTCAACCCTAGGCAGTTTAGAGTTTCGAAGTTGTTGTGCCAGAGTATCTAACGACTGCTTCCTCGATATGATGCAGTGTGCAGTCGAGCTCGTTATGTGCAACGACCTCTCCTTGTGCCATCTGTAAACAAAATTCCCACAAGATGTATTTCCGCAGCAACGATAAGCGTGTGATCATGCATTAAATGAAAGAAAGAGTTTTATGTTCTTTGTTACGAACCGAGCACATTTTCCTTGAGTTACGGTTTCTGCAGCAATCACTTCTGCTTGCACCTGGCTGCATGTCACCTCTGTTTCAAAAAACTTCTTTTCCTTGCACTCAACGCAAGGCTGCCTGTGCTTGGGCAAATCTGGCTTCCTAGGTGTGTTCCATAGAGAGGGAAGCTGTCGTCCCGAAGTAACACTTCTTGTACCGAACACAAGTCGGCATTGAAAGCTGCCTGTGCGCACAAATTTTCTAGAGCGTCGTGCACAGCCACTCGCTCTCTCCTTGGAGCTCCACACTGAGTGCGGTGTTCATGCTGCAGCTGACATCTGGAAAATGTTGCAGCACGTAGCCAGACTCGCGTTGTCTTGGCCGCTTCCCACCAACAGAAGTTGGTTTGTACTCTGCAAAAGACAAGAGTAGCAAGTCTTATTCGCCGCGAGCTCGACATGTAGGTGGCGACAGCGTCGCGCTGCTAGTGTGGATGCTCCGCTGAGCGGCCCGTAAGAATGCACATTGTAAACGCGCTTCGTGCCTTTTTCTCGCCGTATGTGCGCAAGAAAGGTGCAAACAAGAGTGGTATGCTGTAGTTAGGTTCTTCAACGTTCAATGTATAGCATGGAAGCGGCAGTCAGTTTTCATTACTACGCCAAAAAAAGCGACGACTCATCGGGAATCTCAGAATGGCCGTAATTGTGACAATGAACTTGTGCGCTTGGGGCTCGTAGCAAGCTCGATCTTTTCAGACTATGGCTTTGAGCCTTCAATAAAAGCAAAAATAGAAACAAATCAGGAAGCCTCGATCTCTGAAATTCAGTTTACAACGGCAATCTCAATCGCTTTCACTGGTAGCATGACGCATTCTTGCATTTGTGGGACGCCCTGAAATGGTAACACTACTTAACTGCCCCAAGAGCTTACGATATTTTTTGGGTGTTCAAAAGGCAACATAATCTAGGTTACTGAATTTTGATCAGTGCAGAGATATAACCGCTCTAACGGGTTTTTATAAATGAAATTTTAGCGACTCTGGAGGAAGGTTTGATGAATAACGGTTTCGGATCACTTATTTACGGCTTTCGTCGCAAGTGAACTTGCGAATTGAATTGTCAACACACGCAGTACAATCAACATCTCATGTTTAGCTAGGTTTTTGCAAAGTGACAAGCAGGTTTACAGTTCTAACCAAGCTTCTGGGACCTCACAGTGAGCACAAATTTTCTGTTACGGCTGCACTGTTGACCATTTGCGTTCCTTTTAAAATCTAACAGGTGCCTGCAACAGCGAGATGTGTTTGCATTCTTGCGTATAAGGTCGCTTACGAACCCTAAGGATGGCAATAAATGAAGTTGCGCTGTTGCAGATGTAGTAAAACATTTCCTTTTTATTTCTCGTTGCGAATCAGCGCAACGGGTTCTCGGCAACTACTTTGTTTTGTACACTGAATATCGCCTTTGTCTTGGCATTTACTTCTTGAGGATTGGTTAAAAAATGAAATTTTGTGCAAATCTTTTTTTTTTCGGAAAGGGCAAGGGGGGGGGTCCTGCCAACGTGCATTATAGTATGCGTTTTCTCCTCTTTCTTTAAACTTAGGTCCACTTTAAAGACGTGACCATATTAGGCATTTGGTTATGCTGAATGAGACACGTTTCTGGACAAGGTGATTCATGTCGGATTTGAAAATGATATCTATGAAAATGACACACGAAATGCCACATGACAGACGCAAACTCCCCCCTAAATACTCTTGCGCATCCATAGAAACGTATTTTAAATAATACGTAAAATTAGCAACTCGATACAGTTGAATAAATGTTTATTCCTCCTCCTTAGTATAAACAACGACTGGCCAAGAATGGTATTTATTTTAGAAAAGGTACGGGAAGGACACGATCACACAGGCGCTTGCGGGTGTAAAATACGTGTCCGGTAATGTATGGGCGATAGCGCACGGGTCGTGTGCAGTGTAATTTTTTTTGTTTGTTTCTTCTTTCTATAAGGACACAGCGCAATTTTACAAGGGTGTGGAGTTTGCACGCGTATGCACAGGTCTTGTCGCTTCTTACCCGTTTTGCGTACTAAACTTTTATCCTTTAAATAATCAACACGCCACTGTCAAAAAGCACCCTTCGACGTTCCCGAAACGGCAGACGACTGCACTCAACAATAAGAAAAGTGCAATGTGTGGAAGCAATGTTTATAACACGTACGTTTCACACTCAAGCGGTGACCACGGCGAAGGTGTTTCGTGGAATTAAACCAGCACATTAACCCGTAACGGCCGCTGATTATTGCGTTTCTAGAGGAAATGCACAAGCAGAGGTAACTGTGTCATAGCTTACTGCCGAACGAGCACACATATTGGTTGTTTTGTCGTGTGCAGCACGCGTCTTGCGCCGCACGCAACGTGAAAAAGCAGACGACTCGAGAGCGCCATCCACACTAGGAGCGGTTCGTCCCGCCGCCGCCAGGGGCCGACTGTGTTCGCGCTCGGGGCGAATACCCCTGTCACACGGGCACTTTCAATCGCGATTGAAGTGAATCGCGATCGAGTTTTCGAGCGCGCTCGAAGCACTGCCGCTGCTACACGGCCCGTTTCAATCGCGATCGAAAAGTTGCACGGGTTGCATTCGTGTGCGCCAGATGGCACTAACAATGTACTTCCGGATCGGGCGCTGCTACACGGCAGTTTCAATCGCGATCAAGCCCGATCCCGCTCCGCGTTTTCTCAAGCCGCGATCGAGCTTTCCATGCGCGATCCGACAAAAGCGGTGAGCGCTCTCGTCACTGCTCAGTAGTGGCACAGAAGGTGACAACTTCAACTAAGCGCCACAAGTTGATGTCAAATACCTTTACCCAAATGACAGCTTGAACTAACATTTATCATATTAGACCCAAATGTTACCTTTATAACTAAACTAACCGCGGGGAGTTACCAGATGCCGACCGCAAGTACATGGTTAGCGCCATCTGGCGTACATGAGTGCAACCGGTGTTGCAACTTCTCGATCGCGATTGAACCGGGCCGTGTAGCAGCGGCAATGCGTCAACCGCGCTCGAAAATTTGATCAAGTTTCACTTGAATGGCGATTGAAAGTGCCCTTGTGACAGGGGTATTAGACGCTGCTTTGTTATTTAGGAGCTACTAATTCACCCACACTAAGGGAAGTTTTAGTAACCGAATTAGCACACCCAAGTGTGCGCCTACTGCCGGTTGTTAAGCAGTAGTAGGTTGTTAAGCAATAGTAGCGAAGCTTCCCTTCATGCATGTGTGACGAAGGCATCACCTTAGGAAGCTAAACGGGGACCAAATGCGTCGTGGCAAGTTTTTCCGTCTACGCTGGGACCGTTTTTTTTTTCCGCTGAAGCAGAATCACCAGCTCACAGTCACAAATTCAGGCAAATGGCCGTGCATGCAACACACACTAACCGCGGAACAGGTCCTTGATGGACTCTTTTTTCGAGGTGTCAGGTTTTGAAGTCCTGCTCCCCCAGGCCTGCGGAAGATCCGTTGACGATGGCTGGTCTATGTTGAGAAAAACCACCATGGCGGCTACGTGCTTGCAACGGCCGCCAAGGCCAGCCTTGCAGCTGCAGGTCACGCTGACTATTTTTCTTTCTGACGACAGCTAGAGAAAGAAAAACATAGCAGACTTATATTATTCTGCAGCGCTTTTTCGTTAATTGTCCAGAGAGAGAGAGAGAGAGAGAGAGAAAAGTCACCCAACAAGAAACTCGAGGAGCGGCAAGCGAGAAAACGGCAGCCAGACAACACAAAAGAACCTCTGCTGTTTTAATTTTCTCCTTGACAACCCAAAAACCAATATTAAACTACTCACTTGGATTGCGACGTCGTAGGACATGTCCTTCACTGCGAATTGCACTTCGCAGTCACACGAAAACTTCCAGGACTGGCTGCCTCATGGGGATCACTTTCCTCCGCGTTGCACACGTAACTTGCTGTGCACAGCTTGCGGCCTTTAGGCAGCAAGCTTTGTCGTAAAAACTCTGGGTGAATTTACCCTAGCAAACCCTTACCGTAAAACCAGCGGCGGCATTGTCCTCCAGCAAATGCGGCATGAAATGAAGCCAAAGCGCAACCGTGGGCTCGTATGAGCAGGCGCGGATCGGACGATCGGCTGCTTCCGCTGCTGAGTGTCTCCCCTTGGTGGCACTCAGTGCACGACGTTTGGAGCGCCTCCTAACCAGCGCAGGATCCCCATAAACAGTGAGGGAGAAGGACAGAGCCCTTGTCCCGTCTCCTGGTGGTGTTGTGTTTATCGCACTCTATGTTTTAAAAAAAAGTGTTTGTCAATTGCGTGTGTAGGTTTTTCTGTTTGATGTAGTCGCCATTTATCGCCGCAGTTCCAGATCCACTTGTATCGCCACGCCTTTCTCCCAGCATGTGGTGGGCGGAAACCAAACCATCTGTTTCTTGTAGTATAAGGGTGGCACTGAGAACAGATTTAGGGAAAAATCCCCAAAATGGAGATTTCTCCACCTTGGGGATTTCCCCTAAATCTGTTCTCAACACCTGTCCTTCACTTCGAGTTGTTGATCAATTCACTCTCGCGCTACGAACTGCTAGCCTCCTGGTTAGCTCAGTTGGTAGAGCGACTGCTCCGGTTAAGCGGTGGTCCCGGGTTCGAATCCTGGGCCAGGCCGAATTTTTCTTCAACTGCGAAGTTCCTGAGAAAGCTGTATAGCTTTCCTTGGTAGCCGTACCGCTGCATTTTGGTGGATGTCAAATTTTCCTTTGAAGGGTGGCACTCTGACATGTTGGTCTCCACACTTTAAGGCCAACTGCACTCAAATTTTGCCTCGACCAAATTTATTTTTAATGCGAAGTAAGTACCCCCAAATCAGCTGGGACACGAGGGGTAGCCCCGTGAAACGCCTCGTTAATCAGTCAGAAGCGTTTAAAAAAAAGATCCGCCGCAGACCACGCTGCACCTGCCGGCAGCTGTTCCAGGCGCCGGCAGGTGACGTTCCAGCTGATGGGGGCTTATTTCTCTGGCAAGCCGCGCATCTGGAGGACTGGTCGCGCTCTGCTGCGCACCCGCTTCCCCATTTGCTGCCCCATGCGCGCGTAGAGCTTGCATGCAGACTTTCTCCCGAGCAGCTGACCGTTTGGACACTCGCTGGACGGCTGCAACGTCACTGCTATGGCCGTGCTCTCCTCGGTTTCAGTTTCAAAATCACAGATTTTAGCTGACCGCTTGCGGCGTCCACGCGCGTATTCCAGCTGTTGTATTTTGCATGTTGCTTTCTTTTTTCAGCAGACTATACGGAAATGGGTTTTCAAGAGGTCGAAATTTTGAGTGCAGTTGGCCTTTAAGCTGTGCTTGCTGCCCTGCCTTCAGGTTCTTCTGGTGCGACCGGTGTAGCACGGGGGTAGCTTTGTGGTTCAAACAGTTTTGGTAGCCGGATGGGTGGAAATGTCATGGTTACCTGTTGCCTTTGACACTATGAAACTAGAGAGGTCATGGACACTGCCATGAATTAGAAGATGGCACGCCTTGTATCTCTTAATTTTTTGTCTTCACTTGGCTGGTTGCTGTCTTTCAGTGTGTCTTGGCTTGGTTAGCTGCACTATTATACCCCCCAGTTATGAATTAACAGTTGGAGAAATAAAGATTGAGAATATACGAAGGAGAAAAAATAAGAAATTGCACAGTGCTCCAAAAAAAAGCAAAAAAAAAGGAGTGCTCCAGCAGGAAAGAAAGAAAAAAACAAGCTTAACTCAATGTTTTTAACGTTGTGGCTTAAGGTGTCTTGATGTTCTGATGGAGGATCGTGCTTGACTCTTGTTCTTGGGTGTTTTTTTCTTGGCAATGTGAAGCGATGTTCTGCAGTCGCGCTTCCCCTCCTTGCTTTTTACTATGGCCAGTTTGTGATGGGGCGAAACCGCAGCATTTTTTGGGAGCGAGGGATCCTGATCTTCGTCGTCTGCTTCATAAGGCTTGCATTCACACTAACGTTCTGGAAGAAGCTGGTGTCACGTGCCATTTCTCTCCCCTGCCTGACTGCAGTGACTTTATATATTTGCACCTTGTGATGGTGTATGGGCCAGCGTCAAAGTATAGCAAGAGCTTATTCTGCCTGGGCTACTTGCACAGTGGCGAATCTTCTTGCCTGATGGCATATCGCTTGGCGTAGCGCCTTTTGTCTGCATATGCTTTAGGCTTCAGCTTTTGCAGTGAGGTCGCCTTGGCATACTTTGTTGTCACAAACTGCAGGTTCTGGTGCAGGTCGCGGTAGTGCTCTCTGCATCTATCTACCAAAGATTAGCTCGTATGGAGACTTCCGTGGTGTTGTGTGTGTGCGGTTGGTCTATAGGACATCAGAAAGTCACTGACACCTTGGATAAAGCCTCTTCCTGTGACGCGTAGTGCCCTGGTTGCTTTAGTCAATGTTCAGACAAAAGCGTCCTGCTTCAGCGCTTGTGTCCGACCAGAGAGGTGTTATTCTGTGATGTGCATAGCCGCTCACCGCAGACAGGTTAAAGTCAATTCAATGCAAGGGTGGTTCATTCGCACTCTTCGCTTGGTGAGGAACACAAGTTTGTGCAAGTGTTTGGTGCAATGCATGATTTGCAACTTGAGAAATATGAAGACACGATAGTATGGGGCTGCACTTTAGGGAGGGGGGGGGGTTCGTGTGGTTAGGACCTACATTTTCTCGTACAAAGAAACACCAATGTTCTCCCCTTGTTTTGTTGATAAACGAGCGAAGTGCCCCCAGCATTGTTCCAGACATACAGCATTGAACAGCATTACTTGTTTTCCTGGATACCCGCAGGAAATTTTGTCCTTTGTCAATGTGTGCTGCTGTATAAACGCCATTTTCAATATGCTTATCTTTCTTTATCTTTGTGGTGGTATTCACCCTGCATTGTTAATATCCTCCTGTCTATCTCCTGCATACTTGCTTTGTGAAAAAAATTGTTGTTACTGATTACTGTATGTCACCCCCTTATGTTGTGCCATTCGGACCCTTAAAGGGGCCATGCATACAAAACACAACTTTCATTCGAAAGGTTGCCTCATCAGGATCCTACTAACACCACTTTTAACATAAACTTCGCTCAAATAAGCAATACAATTAGGAAAAAAAGGAATGGCCATGCGACCCACTAGCTCATTTCTCGCAGCAGAATCGATGACGTCATATGCGGCAGCTGTGCGATTGGCTGAGGCCGCCAAAAGCAAACGCAAATTAGACAGGGCTTACAAGCTTGCCGAACGAGCTATTTGCGCTTAAATTAAGGGCTCATTCTTTATAACAGTAAGAATGAAGGGGTAAACAGTAGAAGTTATGAAAGTACACTTAAACATATAAGTACCAATGTTTACTACTGTTGGTACTGTGAGCAGTTTGCTTCGTTTAGATGCACAGCACTGCGGCGCTTTGGGGTCGTCTCAGACAACACTGGCCGATTGGCTAAAGTGACGTCGTCTTACGTGACCATATTTTTCCAGCGAGCACCATGTTTCACGAAACTGTTCTTTTCCATCTTAACAAAAACAAGCCAGGTACAAATACGGGCAAAAACAAAGCAAAGGCAGAAAATGGCCCTTCGCGGTATAGGGGTGCTATCTAAGTTGCCTAACGGTAAACGAGGCTCTGCGATCGGCTGGAGAGCGGTTCCAGTGATGTCATAGCAGACGTTGCGGAAACACACGATTTGGCGGGAGAACCAAAATTTTAACTTCAGTTTATTAATTTCTCGGTGAATAAAGCATTGTTTGCTTCTCGACAAGTGCTGGGGGCACTATAAAACACCAAATCTTGCGAATTAAACAAACTTTTATTTTGTCTGCATGGCCCTTTTAAGGTAGGTAAATAAATAAAAACAGGTACTGACAAACTTAAACCGACCTGCATGTCGCAGTTGAGGAGAAAGCCAGACGGCAAGTCAATATGGTCAGCTACCAAACTACGCATCAGACGAAAATTCCATTCTACACATATTGTTCTGAGAACGTCGCAAGAAGCACAGGAAGGGAGCGTTGTGTCAGGTCATCGCGTCATCCAAAATGCCCAAGCTGTTTTCACATTGAGTGGCGCGGTTCTTCACGAACTCCGAATGGTAACAAAACAGCAGCGTCTCTGCGCATTCCAAGGCTACCAGCTCACTTGCATTGTCGGCATATATCCTTCGTGTACCTTTTTGTGTGAATGAACAAGAAGAATTTATGTTTCGGGGTGCACCCTGAAGGTCTGAAACTAGTGTACCAGTGTTTTATTGGCTGATGTTGCTGCATTGCTCCCCTCGTAGAGCTGTTTGGAAGTGATTTGTGATGTCGGACATTGTTGGACGGGAGTCTCGTATTTTGTGCTGCGCACATAATTGCCAGTAAAGAAAGCTCCCTGGATAGGATATTGAATGCACTCCTGTGACTCTTGTACAGATGTGACACTACCTACCACAAGTTCTCGATTTCATTGTGAAATGTTCTTGCCTATAATAAATCTTCACAGTGGGCAGACATTTTTGATGTGCTTAAAGTATGTGGGATTGTGATGTTCTTGTTCACTTTGTGACGAAGGTAGGCCGAATCATTGAATGAATGACGCTTGGGCGCAGGCATTTTTGTATTCGGAATTTCGACAAAGGCTTAACAAGACTCTGGTGCGATTTAGTTGGTTCATGATCTAGAAACTTCAACAGCGCGAACTGACAGGACGAAAGACGAGAGACGCAAACGACGTAGACGGGCGCCCGTCTACGTCGTTTGTGTCTCTCGTCTTTCGTCCTGTCAGTTCGCGCTGTTGAAGTTTCTAGTTCGACAAAGGATTTCTTCCTTCTGACAGCTCACTGTTTATATTCCTGAGAGCTGCAGGATTGAACGCTTTCAACTTGCTGCCGCTGCAGCCATCCCTGTACGCGAGTCTGATATATTGCAAAGCAATCTTGCTGTTTAAGTGGTCAATAAATTTGATGTCCAGTGCTCTATTTATTTCAACTCTCCTTGTTCTTCTTTCACTATACGTAATTGCATATATCTTTTTTTCAGGCAGTGAAGTTAGTACTTTCTGCCTCCACTTGTGACACCCAAACAAAGAGAGGTACATACCAAAACCAAGCATGCAGTCGGAGGTAAATGCACTTTACTCGGATATCTCGCAGCACCATTGTAGTTTAGGTGATTCTTTGAATGAAGGCCCTGCTAAACTTGGGACCAGCCACTACCGGTTGGTTTGAGGCAGCATTTTTTTGCACACCTATACATTGCTGCTTCCTCAGTACATACGCATTTTATGATACAACAGACATTCAGAGAGCATATTTTACCAGATTGTAAAATTCAGTACTGTTGAACAGGGCAAGTAAAACTTTTGCTTGTGTAGTCAATAAGATGACGGACGCTGGACGTAGCTTAGATAAAGTAGTATTGACCAGCCAAGGTATGAAAATCACTCCGAGGAACAAGGCAACCTTTTCTGCGGATGCATGATTGTATTTTGCCTTGGCGAGAAATGTCTAACGGTAAGTACTGTCCCGTTTGCATGCCAGCAGGTTGTAATCTGTGGGAAGCCTGAGGACTCATTAACGTCACGCCACCGTCAAAGGATTGTTGTATTGCTGTTGTTTCATTGCTGACGTGACTGGGGAACAAAACAATAGTGTGACACTTCCCTTTACCCTCTTTTCTCCAGGGAGTGAAAAATTCAATAAAACTGCCCTGATATGTCCACAGCATGCATGCATATCTTGTAGCATGTGACCATAGGTTGTGCAAAGTTTGCATACATCATTGTGGCACGCTGGCCAGGCGACAGTGCATTTTGACGAAGACTGAACAGGTTAGAAGTGTGAAAGGAGGCAGTTGATGTGAAACAAGAGGTACCAAGGTACACGGTGCTTAGCCGTGCTGTGTTAACAAAGAGCATGTGTTTAAGATTTCCTATACAAAATGGCTCGCACATTGAAGGCAGCTGTAAAGTATTTGCAACGAAATTTAGGTGAATGTATCAGAGTATCTAGAATAATAAATATGGCTGTCCAGATTTGATACAAGCTTCGCACTTATTATGCATTTCTGGCGGCATCGTGTGCAGAGAAAATTGTAGCCGTAAAGGATGAGGAAATTAATGTTAATTTAATGTTAATTTCAATAATCTATACACATATGTATAAAGAGAAGTGCCCGGCTGACTGACTGACTCATCAATGCCAGCCCAAACTGCCAGACCTAGGGACTTGAAATTTTGGGAGCACATTTGTGTCATGCCACGGGCTCACAAGATGTGGTTTTCAGAAATTTCGCTCCTAACCGAGAAAGAGGGAGAAATTGTGTTTTGCCTAAATTTACGATTATCCCTCTCACCCGATCACATATCAAAGTGCTATTTGCCGGTATGTGTTGCTCTTAACAATGTCTAAAAAAGTGTGGGCCAATCTACCCTGTTGCGGTAGTTGGGAAGCGAAGCTTATACACCACCTACCACGGGCGACTACAGCCCGCTTGCGTTAATTACACGTTACATTGTACCTGTACACGTTCTTTATTATTTCACTTCAGCACGACGTTCAGAACGGCCTTATAATTGGTGGGATACACACTCAGACTTTGCGTTTTCATCGCAGTTATATCCTTACTGTACATTCAGTCAATTCATATTCTACGGATGGTAGCCGGTTGTTTGGTATCAGGGTTGCACACGAGTCCAAACTCTTTGAGGACAATGGACGAACCACTAGTTTCGCGGTTTCGCCAAAATACTGCGAGTGCAAGGAACACTATTGAAACTTTCCGATCGTTGATCTGTCTACTGCATATCCCAAATGCAAGTAATCCATAGGTCGGCGGCAGAGACGAAGGAGAGGTGAGATGCCGTGCGTTGGTGTGAGCTTCCTTTAATTTTTACCAACTCCTAGCGCAGGCGCTAAGCGCGCACTGGGCCGCTACTCGTGCTGTGGGCGGCGGGAGAGGTCGCGTGACGCTGTCACGTGGCATTCAGCGAGAACGCAGTGGGTATGCTTAGAGTTCCTGTATATAGCTCCAGCAGGGAGCTAAGAGTTGCGCGACCCCGTTCCACGCGCCGCCGTGATGACGTCACTCCGGTTATCCATGCCGCGCAGAGAAGCCCCCACTACGGCTGCGCCGCAGCCGCCGATGCGGGCGGCACCGCGCCCCGCCCAGGAACAGCAGCAGCGTGAGCGACATCGCAGGAATCCAGCGTAGCCGCCGTAAGGCGCCACCGACCGAAGCGCCCACAGCGCGCGTCAGCCGCCGTCGGAAGCTTGGCGGCGAGGCTCCTACGCCCTTTCCCGCAGCAATCCGGATAACAAGATGGCGGGCGGTCGCGCAACTCTTAGCTCCCTGCGGGAGCTATATACAGGAACTCTAGGTATGCTCAGTGAGTGCACCATCTGTCGCCCCCATCGCCACGCGTGCCAGTAATTTCTTTTAAATGCAGAGCATTTCTTTAACTCATGATGTCACCCGGCGTTGTCGGCGTGCCTCGGCGTCCGCAACAGCCGTTCCAGGTGCGCCCTCTCCCCCACTCCTCTCTCTCCCGCATCACGCTACCCTCCTCCCTCTCAACAACAGGTCCGCACCCCTCCCCCTACACTATATAAAAAATAATACTTACCGGCGCCTGGTTTCGATCCCACGACCCTGATGGGCGGAACGCAAGGTACATGGTGCTCTTCCCACTGCGCCACAAAACCGACACAGAATGAAATGCTACGAACGCGCCTTATATCCTTGACTCATTCAAACTACGCCAAGAAGCTGCTGATAAAAACGCATTCACTACCACCAACTCCCCAAACATTAAACGTTAACGCAATACACCCACCCCCTATGCGACGCATTTACTCGAGTCCTCCTCGCGGGGAGATGGGCCCTTTTTTCTTTTTATTTGTTCACAGGAATTTTCTGTTGGCGCCGACGGTCGCGAAGGGACCCTTGGCTGGTCGAGGTACAAAGCTTCGCTTTAAAAAATTAATTTTACGGTTTCGCCCTAACTGCATTCCGGAACAAAATGGGATCGTGTTTTACGAATTAATTCATCCAATTAGTTTTTGCTAATAAATGTTACTCATACAAATTTTCAAAACAAATTTAAAGGATTTTACCCTGCAACGCTGCGAAGTAGGTAACAAGAATTTTTTTTAAATGACTTGTTTGATGACCCGAAAGGGCCGGCTGGCGATGCCAGCGCCTAGTGTGCAGGTCCAAACGGTTTCAAATTTCACGACCACATTGTCGTTATGGTTTAAGAGCTCAATATTGCTGAACTTGTTAAAAATTGTACCAGGGTGAAATAATTTTCCCGGTATTATTTTTTTTATCGTAGACCAGTTGATATATTGAAGTGGTTTCCGTAGATGTAGGTAACCTGTGCGCTTATCTAAACACAATATTTTTTATAACACCGACCTAATCGGTGACCAGTAAAAAGCGCAAAGGCTCATGGGTGCATTGTCTGCTCCCGCAGAGCCCGCCACTTCCGGTTCGAGAGCTTTCCTGGCCTCCCGCAGGCCGGCGGCCATGGAGGACCGGCGGCTTTCACGCGCTCCTGTGCTTGTCGATTATCTGTTTCCACCGAAAAAAAAAAAAAAACGCTCATGCATCGCACATTCACTGAATAAAAATGATGAATCCTACTAGGGGCTCATCTGAAAAATAAGCACTCTGGGACGAATAAACAACACGCCCACACTCGCGTGAAAGTTCCCCGCGTACGGGAGGCCAGGCGAGATCTCGAACCGGAAGTGGCGGGAGCGACGACGTACCCATGAGCCTTTGCGCTTTTTACCGGTCACCCATAGGGACATGCAGGATTCAGGGAAAACCGTGTATGTGCATGCATTCCTCGATAATTAACTACGCAGCCCCTTTTTATATCCACTCACTTTTTGCTTGGAAATGCTGCCCAAACAGCTGTCCAAAAACCAATATTCAGGATTTTGCCCTAGCACGCATATGCAGAGGCCAACGGGATTTTTAAATTTCCACCAGAGTCCTTAAATGCCTTTCTGGTCATTTAGTTGTATATAAGTCTCTGATCCGCTCTACTTGCTTTATGCGGGAAATGTTTTGATGCAAATGCTGACGCGCACAGCGATATTTTTTTTTTTCGTTTTTTGACGGTCCTTTTGCCTACTTTATGCATACACGACTCCTGCGTATTTATTTTTTGTTTCGTATTTTTTGAGACGTCACCAGAAGTTTTGATACTGCAGCGTTTTGGAGACGGAAAGACGCCCCAAATGAGCGTGGGAGAGGTTTTCGCGATGAGGGTTTTGCTCCATAGGTTTTTCGCACTTGATCTCACCCCCCACTGCTCTCTGCGCATGCGCCCCGTTGCAAAAGCAACGGAGGCGCGTCGTCTGCTTTCAGGACGCCGCGGCGCCAAATTCAAACGGGAAGGTGCGGTGGTGCCGCTTGCCGGACGTCGAAACGCGCAGTCGACAGCGAGAAGCGTCGTTGCCACATATCCGATCGAGGTAAATAAATGCGAACGTAAAGCGCAAGACATTTAGCGCCTTTAGCTGAGCCCAGCGACGAACAGCTGATATGACGATTCGTGTCAAATTTCGGTATGCGCCCGCTGTGGCTGGCTAATCGGCGCGAGCATGAGCCTTCTAGGGCTGGGCATGGTATCAAAAATTAATCCAATTAGTCGACATGCATGGATCAATTAATGGATCGGTTAATCGGTTGGGGGTAGAAACTACATTTCGAGTTCGAAGTATAGCGAAGTATCCTGGTAGCGTGTGCCTTATACACCGACTCCACAATGCAAGCACGATATTATTGTCATTTGCAAGGGTTGTAGGCTTTGTTTAGCTTGTTCTGCTTTTATTTGATGAAGGTACTCTGTTACAAGTGTATTGTAAAAGGGAAATGGAGTTATGGTAAGTTGCTCAACAAGCAGTTTTTTAGGTGTGGTCAGTGTCATGGAGTTACTATACTCGCGAACAAGTTAAGAACGGCAATAGATCTTGTACGGTATCACTCCACCTAAGCGACGGACCCGGATGTCAACGGGCGCGCGCGATTTGAAAGGATATTGCTATCAACGCATGATGTCGTCTGCCTTTTTTCACGTAGTTTGCTTGTCGTCGCAGCAGCAGTTTATAAGCATATTAAGTCCGAAAATCCATGGAAACGGCTGTTGCCGTGTTCAAAATACTCCCAGTAACGCATTACTTGCGCCGCGCGTAGTAAAATCCGGCCGCGGTGATGAGGCACAGCGGCAACTTCCGCTGTCGTTCTTCAGTTGTCACCGAGTATAAAGGAGACAATTCACATGCCCGTGGCTGTTCTGGCTTAACAACTAGTGAATCAACAGAAGCAGCTTCCTGTTGTGATACATTTGCATACACATTGTATCCCACATATGTATATTCAGCTAAACGTATTATTTGTCACGTGTAATGAATATCAGCCGTGCTTTGCACTTCGCAGTTTACTCTGTCATTAATTTTGGTGCAACGCTCCTGTTTCTGAGGAAATTGCGTCACACTAAAGAGGCAGTTCTAATAAGTTGAGCGAGCGGGCTTTCAGTGTAACCAAAGGATGTCGACATGTCCTTGGATTTAGTGGATTGGCATTTTCGTGAGAGAGTCAGTTTAAGCAGCTGTGCATTGTAATAGCTCAATAGTGTACATGTATTGCTTCCATCTTAATAATATTGTGTACCATGTCGTGTTAGGGTTCGTTTGTGGTGTGGGTTTGGATCCGCGTACACGAAACTGTCTTAGTGGAGTGAGGTATTTTTCGAAATTTCTTGTAAGCAGTGAGCACCATTATTTATTCATGTGGATATTGTAAACATTGGTTGCGTTTCTGCAGAGGTCATATACGTGTAGGTGGTACCTGCGTTGTACTCACGTAAGTATGTGAACCTATATTTCGACAGATTGGCCTGCTATAGACGCCTCACTTTTTCTTAAAGATTCTCCTGATGACATAGGCGTTGTCCGTCACAGGCCGAAAAGGCTATAAAAGCCTTACTGCTCTTTTTGAAGGACACGGGCCTGCCTGAACGATTGTAGGGACATTACTATAGTGCAGTGCCCTTAGTTCGCCAATGTATCAGTGGACCGTATTAGTTTTGTGCATTTTCTGGTTGTGTGCGTTGTTTGTACCGCCTTTCTAGTTGTCTGGTCACGCCTTGTGTTTTTTCTACGTTTCTTTCTCTCATTTTCTCCTTAATATGTGCCGCTTGTCCTTTCTTTCCCTTTCATTTCCCGTATCCCCTCCCCCCTTAGTAGGGTAGCCAACCGGACAGTATTCTGGTTAACCTCCCTGCTTTTCCTGTATTCCTTCCTTCCTTCCTTTCTTCTCCTGATGAATACAAGGTTCTGAACTGGCTTCGGATATTGTTTCGCAAGTTTTTAGCGAATAAAATACCGCAAGAAATGCAAGATCAAAAAAGAAATTGTCTATGGTCAAATCGCTGTCTCGTGTTATGAATTAAACTTAATGGGAGATTTTATCCCTCCTGCATTATTTCTTCTTTGACATTTCAAGAGCAATCAAGACGTACACACTATGCATCGTTTGAGTTCTGGATACCCTGCATCCGTACCCTCCACGTACGAAGTGAGCAAAAATGAAATTAGGTAATCATAAATGCATGACATCTGATCACTGAAATATACTAACCGACGCCACTTCAGAGGCTTGTGCAAATATATTTCTAAACTAAATGGATAATTTATCAATCCTGGGTTATAACTAGCCATTATTTCTCATTCAATCATTTTGTTTTTTATCAAGATCCAACTCAGTCAAGGAGTGCCTGAACTAAAAAGAAATTTTTGAGAATGCTCACTGTTTTGTTTACAATAGCAGCACGTACATTATTTTTTACGACTCTGGAGTTTTCTTCGGGAACTTAAAATTTACGACGTAGGCGCGCGTTGTGCGGCGTGGGCGCGTCTGCTCGAGAGCGTTTGCGTTAATTGGTGCCGCATGCTTCATGGTGGGGTTTAAGTAGGAGCCGAAAAATAACAACCGCGTGATGAAGCGTATCTTCCCAACAACAAAATTACTTTGCTTCCCACAAGCATCTTTCCTGGGCAAAAAAAAAAAAAAAAAGAGCGCGCGTGGCAAGAGGCGCGCGCAAGGCCTTCAACCTTGGAGTAGCGGGTATACCCATTTTAATTCCGATGTATTTTGTATATTTATCTGTTTATTTATCTATTTATTTATCTATTTATTTTTGTATGTTTGTCTATTTATTTAAACTTGTTATTGCAGCAGGTCACTATTGAGGCCTAGACAAAAGGGGCAACAAAACAAAAACAGCAAAAAAAAAAAAAAAAAAAAAGGGAGACCGAGGAACACGAGGCTAGCGTAGTTTCCGACAAAGCAAAAAGCATATCAGGATACATCAAAATACATCAGAGTACCTCATTTCCGTAAACAATATCGTGCTTGCATAGTGGAGTCGGTTTCTGAAGCACGTGATACAAGGATAGGGTGCGCAGCCGAGCGCGTCAACGGTATCAAGCGACCATCGCTATGAGAGCCCCTGCTAGCGACGACTTGCAAAGCCACAGCAAGCGCGTATCGAAATACGACCCGAATGCCCGAATCGTCAGATCAGCAGTTCGTCGCTAGACTGAGCCAGATGCACCGAGTGCCCGCCGAACGTTGGTATTTTTTTAAATCGCTATCGGATATGCGGCGACAACGCTTCTCTTTGCCGACGGCGCGTTGCGGCGAGCGACGAGCCGCGCTTTCCGAGACTTAAGCGGGGGACACATGGACGGAGAGGGACGCGTCTGTGCACGCGATTTCCCGTTCCGTTAGCCGGAACGGTCCCCTCTGGCACCAAAAACCGAGTCTCCGCATGCGTCAAACCTGCTAGATATTTTCCGCCGCCGCCACGCGTCCAACGTGTGGGCAATTAACTGGCGCGGAATTAAAGGCGCGGAAGCGTCATTCATGACGTTTCGCGCGCGTTTGTTCGGTCTGTCGTCTGCTCCTGGATTTCGCGAGGTGGGTTTCTCCTGCGCCGCAGCCATGAGCAGCTCAAGGGCGGCCCGCATCGCCGAAAACGATCTGCTGATATCTCTGGTACGAGCAGAACCAAATATATGGGATCAAAAAACAACTGCGTATCGCTTTCGCTTGCCTTGTAACTGCAAAAGACCACGCTGCATAAGTAAAATTAAGAGCAACATCTTTGAGGAGTGTCGGCATTGCAGTGTTTTTTTCTCCGTGTAGTCAGCGAAGGCTGCCTTTATCGTGGTTGATTCGGTGGTTTTATTAAAGTTCATGTGAAAAGAACAACCATCGAAACCATATTCTTGCCACATTGAATGAGAGAAGCATTTGCACAAATCCACATAATTGTCAATAATGCGTAGCATTCTTACGCCGCTAGTATTCATTGAGTTTTTTAGAGACAGATTTGGCAATGAGTAGCCTAATTCGTTGGGGTTTTACTTTGATTTTTATTTTGTTTCTTTTCGCCAATGATCTAAATTACACCATTATAGTGATTAAGCACTTGACCAATAGTGTGTTTTTCCGCAGATGACAGGCGTAGTGCTGGTTTCGTCCGTTTGCGCGATTATTTATTCGTGTTCGTCGTTCTTTTCCGGGCTTTTTTAGTTGAGTCTTCGTTTTACAGAGGACATGTATAAGCAGCATTTTTTTAAATTTCGTCCTCATTTTTGCGAAATGGTTATATTGTGTATTTGGAGGGGGGGGGGGGGGGGGGTATCGTGTTTTACCATTTACCTTCATTACGCTATTACAACGATTAAATGCGTTACTTCCGCCAGTTATGCATTGTTGTGGAACTGCAGTGCGTTACATGACTGGCTCGTCTCCGCAATTTTTTTCCGTAATTTCAACGTTCTTTTTCGACTTTTTTAAGTTACGTCTTCGTTTTCGAGCAGATGTAAGACATATTTTTAGTAATTTCACTGCGGCGGCCTGAAAGCAGACGACGCGCCTCCGTTGCTATAGCAACGAGGCGCATGCGCACACGGCAGTGGGGGTGAGATCGCCTCCTTTACTTCAATGCCAGCGGCGTCGCGCCAGTTGCCATCGCCAGATCGCCGACGTATTTGACTCACCCACCGCGCGGTGGCGCAAGTGACCGACCCTCGGTGGTGGTTGCGGCCTCAGCTGATGCCGGGCTTTTGTGTGCGATTTTGCTTTCTTTTGAAGTACATTTTAAGATAATATTTGTTTGCCTGTGTTTTTGTTGTTATTTTAGGTAACTTGGCTCCTTTCCGGAGT
This sequence comes from Haemaphysalis longicornis, assembly GCA_013339765.2. Lineage (NCBI taxonomy): Eukaryota > Metazoa > Arthropoda > Arachnida > Ixodida > Ixodidae > Haemaphysalis > Haemaphysalis longicornis. The sequence goes on along the minus strand of JABSTR010000439.1, from coordinate 23,643 downwards.
GCTTTATTGTTCAATCATTAAATGAACAGGTTTTGTTTCGATTGTAAGTCTATACTGGCCCGCCTTAATCGTATATCTGTTTTGTCCCTGTGCCTCTCGTCGTCCCTCGTTTTATGTTTTGCGCTTTGAATGGTGTGGCGTATATATGGGCAACTGCAACTCCTATCTGTAACCCTTTTTGTGCACAGATTGCTGCTCTCAGATGTTCTGAAAAGTTGCGTTAATTTCCACGCATGAAACAGCGCAGCGGTGAAACTGAGTCGCATTGGGCAACGATATGGGACGGACAAAACACATTCAAACAAATTAAACGGCATCAAAGAGCTTAAGAACAATATAAATGAACAGAAACGAAACAGATGGGAAAAAAAAAATTCACAGCATATCCACGGGGTGAATGATGATGAGTGGGCGAAGCTCCTGAGGGGAAATCATCGGTAAAACCGTGACTCTTCAGTGAAAGTTCGCCCACTACATCTGTGTCCGAACGTAACGTCTAGAAAGTCTCGCTTAAACCACGCGTCGGCACCTTGGGGCTGAGCTCGCCTGATGCGTTTTGCAGACGCCTCACGAGCTCTCACTGCATCGGGGTCTGCCTGCCGATACGCGCGCTTTCTCGCCGCTTCCCGTTCTCTGACGTTTTGGAGATCCTCTTCGCGCCGCAGCCGTGCCGCTTCGCGCACGGCAGGGTCCTCGCGCCGTTGCCGTGACGCTTGGGCCTCTCGTTCTCGAACGCTGGGATCTTGGCGGCGTCGTCGCGCAGCCAGACGACACGCTTCGGCCTCCCGCTCTCGTACGGCAGGATCTTGGCGGCGGCGTCGCGCAGCTTCACGGAGCGCTTCTGCCTCGCGGGCTCGCACATCTGCAGCCTTATCCATCGGGCGACTCCGAGCGCGCGCCAACAGCGAACGGATTTTATTACAACGCTCCCCGCCATCTAGTAAACAATCCAAGAACTAAACTAGAGGTAGCCACGCCATCTAGTAAACAATCCAAGCGCATCTTTTCATCATATACAAGTACCGCCATCTAGTAAACAATCCAAGAACTAAACTAGAGGTAGCCACGCCATCTAGTAAACAATCCAAGAACTAAACTAGAGGTGGCTACATACATACGTCGAGAATGGACAGACCACGCCTTAAGGAGCTTCGCCCCTAAAAGTGCGAGTTAAGTTACATTACACTGCGAGTGCGAGTATACATATGCGTGTATGCACGCGTGCATGCATGCATGTGAGAACAAAAGTTCTAGTTCTTGTATGTTACACTGGGCCTCTTCGATTTTCCACTTCTGGCTCCCCGCGGGCTGCCCGCGGGTAGTCCGAGGATTCCCCGAAGCCATAGGGATACACGGGAAAATCGAATGTTGGACTGCTTCTCGGGGAGTCCGCGGTGAGCCCGAGACTGTAAATCGAAGAGGCCCACTGCCGTGCATATGAGTGGAAGGATGACTTTCAAAGCTTCAGAACTGTCCGTGAGAGGCGCTTTGCGTGATATATATCCTTCTCACTGCATTGTTGTCGGTGTTATCAAAATGCGTGGTTGGTCAGCATCGGCTTAATAAACTTTCTACATATGAGTTCCCACCAATCTCGCCGATGATAGCTTCGTCGGGATTTTCACACACCAAATCTGACATTGATGAGCTCAACGCTGTGTTTCAAGCATATGCTTCGAAGAGCTTCATAGGTGACCGCGACGATCCGGAAGCATCGCGTCAGGAAACTTCTTCAAGGCAAGTAGCAGTCGCACTAGCTTCTGCGTTGGGTATCTTCCCGATCTTGTCGGTGCGTATTTCCGCTTTCCTTATATCTTACTCCTTTTCCTGTTACTCCGAAAGTCTTCCGGCCGAAAGTGCAGGCTGCACCAGAACATCGAGTAACTGCCGTTGACTTGGGTTTCCTGTTCTTTCTAGAAATGTTCTTTACCCATTCTGCTTTCAGGGCTCCGTTCACTGAGAACGATCATGCTAGGAGACATCCGGATCCTTCTTCCGCACGCTGAAGAATGGGCGGCAGCAATATCGTGTTCCTCGGTTTCAAATTTTACATCGTCACTTGTTTACTGGACTGGAAATATGTAACACGAAGAGCCGTTCTCTGGCAAAAAGCGGGAATGCTCAGTGCACGGTTTGCCCGCGGATCGTCTGCTGCCTTGCGACCTGGCGAAAGAGGATCGGTAGCCGGAGCATCGGTGGGTGGCGCCACCACGCGGAATGCAGACGCAGTGAGAAAGGGAAAGGCGGACACACTTTGGGGTGACGCCTATAGTGAACTAGAATGATCTAGTGGCGCGAACGGCGAGGAAGGGGCGTGCTCTTCTGTGTAGAAAACACCAGGTGGCGCTGCTGCGCCATCTTCGAAAGGCGCCGCAGCGGCAGGCTGTCGCTGTTCCGATGTTGGGTAGTAATTAACCCTTAAAAAAAAAATGCTACTCGCGTCTGGCATTTCCGTACCTTGCTAGGAACGTTTTGTTGCAAATCTGCCCGTTTGAGCGGTAGGGAAACGGCTATAAATCGAGTTGTTTGGTGTCGTCTGCTACCTGCGCAGACGATCGATGCGAGCGTACGCGTTCGATGTGCTGCCGGCGGACAACTGCTATGTTTAATTCTTTACGAATGGATTTACTTTTTATATTTACTGTAATAAAGTCCCGGCATGAACCTACTTGTGAATTTCACTCTACAAAAGCAAATTATACCCAGTATTCACGCGTCCAGTAGCACCCGGCTGATTTTCTCAGCAGCAAAGTTTGCAATAAACAAATTACCTTCAGAGGAAACTTTCCCCAGGCACTTAGTGCTGAAGGCAGCGTCTCCAAATGTGTCGTTTGAGATCGCAGCTTCTGTGTTAGCACGTGTAATACATCACTAAACCTCCTAGTCGTCATGGCCCCTTTGCAGGCCGAACTGCTGTCAGCTTCTTGCAGCACACTGTTCGCAACAGCTAGGGAATATATGTCACCGCTTCCGCATAACACACCACGAAAAGAATGTTTGCGACGACACTTTGTCGTCATGTGGATAGAAGAGCACAGATTTCTCGTGAAAATGACTAGCTTTTTTTTTTTTTTCGTATCGATGTCGTATAGCGAAATGAACGTTTCGATCGTCGGCACAATTTAGCCGGCACCAGAGCTTTGAAGGAAGCTTGACTTCTTGAAGATGGCTCATTGTGAAAGCATCATTCCACAGAACTTGCGACTTCATTTGATGAGCACTGCGGAGAGAGAGCCTCGTGTTGTGGCTGGTGCACCTCATCTTTTTCGGCTCTTCAGCTTGCTTGCTGGCTGCCGAAACTGAAACTCTTGTCCGCCTTTTCCTTTGCGGCTTCCGCGTGCATGCTCCGCGCAGAATTCGAAGCACAGTCAGGCAGGATGGTAGGTACAGCACCTGGAGCCAGTGACAGCTTCCCGCGTACAAGTCGCACTTTACAGCCGTTTATTACGTGGATGTAATCACGCAATAAGCACTCGGGCTCAAAGTGGCGCTCACCACGGCTGAAGATATGGTCAAGAGTTTGTCCAGTCTTCCCAAATTTTGTCCCCACTTTTTGCACAGTTCATCGTCCAAAGGAGCGGCGAACAAAGACGCCTTGGGAGCACCTGCAGGGTAACCACTGTGACAACCCGGAGCAAAGCAATAGGTGTCCGTCCTTCGTTTTGACATCGCGTACCCGGCCTGGCCAACCTCTATTCGACAGCACTCGCAATAACTATATTCCTGACGATTGGATACCTCTTGCTTCTGTAGGGGAACATCACGGAAACGTAAAACACGCAGAAAATGAAAGGCCGGCCTCAGCCATAAACAGACGGAGAGTTTGTCCGACCGCGCGCCGCCAACGTATCGCACATCCGCTCGTATGTCTGCGCCGCTAGCAGACGATTTGTTTGTAGCCGTTGCCCGATGGCTCAAACGGGTCTGATAAGCAACAAAACGTTCTTAGAAAAGTACAGGGACAACAAAAGTGAGCATCTTTCTTCCATAAAGGTTAATTACTGTACCACAGTAAAAAACGGCAGCGGCAATAGCTGGCGAGCGCCCCAAGGAACGGCCCGTGCAACCGCGGTACCGTTTTCGAAGAAGGCGCAGTGGCGCCCCTGGCGGCGGTAGACGCGCTTTGCTTCAGCCCGAACGCTGCAAAGCGCTCCCGTTCGCGCCACTGGATCAAGACATTCTAGTTCACTGTAGTGACGCCGCAGGCATTGTAGTAAAGGAGGCGATCTGTCGCGCGCGCTGTTGCGCAGATGTATGCGTTCTTTCTCTATGATGCATGCAGGGATGCGCGATTTCTTCCGTTTGAAGGGCTGGGTCGTGTCATAGCCAGCCATGGCGCTCGAAAGCGCACAAACAGTTTTCGGGTTCGGCTGCACCCTGGACTGGCGTCCCACCGTGTTCGTGAACGGTATCCCGTCCAACCGCGTCTGCAGTGCGTGCGGCCTCGTCCCCTCCAACATCGCCCTGCTGCCGTGTCGACACTTGCTTTGCCAGTCTTGCTACGACCGCTGCGCGTCCAACGGGAGTCGCTGCTGCCTGGACGGCGAAGCCATCCTGGCCGACGATGTTCTCTGGTCGGCCACCTCCGCCGACAGCATTCTCGGTCGCAACGTAAGCACCCACTTCCCCGCCTGTTGGCACAAATGGAAATGTCGCCAAAAAAAAAGGCAACTAGTTTGTTTGGCAGGAAACGTTTGTCACGCCATCCCGCCACCACCGAACGCCCATGCCTCACACCCGCCCTTGGTTCCGAGGGTCAAAACGACGTCCCGCGCTGAAAACTAACGTTTATTGAACGGGGAAACAAGCCTCGGGCGGTGTAGTACAAGCACGCGCATCAACACCTGTTGCTCTCGCAATAGCGGCGTTCCTCTAAATTGACAAGAGCGATATCCAAGGTCGAGTGAGCTCATGGCTTAAAAAGGGACAATTTTTTTAATGGTTGTTTGTAATATCGATTCTACTCAATTTATGCGATCAATGGTAACTCGTTCATGCAGTTGCGGGCACTTAGAAGTTCGTTGACAATTTCTAACACACGGAGTTTCTTTACTTGTTGACAGTAATCTCGACTGTGCTGAACACATGCTCGCGCTAAGGAGAGGAAGTAAATGGAATTAAAAATGGCGGTGAGATCTGCGGGACGCACAGGTGCATTTTTACAATGTGGAGCTAGTTCCAGAAAGGAGGGATTTCAGGACCCAGATCGTCGTTGGCGCTTGGTACGCGTGAACTTCAACCAGTTAACTGAATAAAATAATAATAGCGGCTTGAATATTAATTGATTATTCCGAAGGTTATTTGACCAATCACACACCTCTCGTAATAAAAAAAAGCCTTTACTACTGCTTATAATGTACAAAAGTACGCAGTAGCAACATTTGGGGACATGCGTACGAAAACTAATAGCGAATGCTTGTAGCCATTAGTACTGCTTCTGTCTGTAAAACGAGCAGGGCAAAATTATATAAGTTATGCGCAATGCAGGATAGCACGTATACATCATATTAGACACAAGAATAATGAAACTGCTCTCATACCAAACGATCATAGTTTGGGAGACGACTTATCAAATTGATGCAATTTTCATATGTTGCTTGCTGTCGCTGGACCTGAATTGGTGGCCAGAATCAACACACTTGACGTAGCTATAGCTTCAAGCAGGTGGTAAGCAGGCACTCTGCGGCAAAGAGGCGATGAGAGGTGGCAACAATACTGTTCGAAGTTTAAAAATTCCTAAATGTATTCGGGCCCGAAAAAGGATGCAAAGAAGTCATATTGACAGCAGAGGTATTAAAACAACTGTCTGGATAAAAAAAAAAAATGTCACAATAGCAAAAAGGCCAGTGCACTCAGAGGGCGCTGCAGTAGATGAGTGTACTGTCTACCTGAGGCTCTCATCGCCTAAGGGAGCTGATGGAGGCCTCCGACGGCGGACTAGCCACATTTCCAGGGGCTGTAGTTGAAGTATGAACGTATTGCGCGTCGCCTATCTGTTGGCTCGCCAGCTGAACAGGCGGGAAGAAAAAATCCTTACCCATTAAAAATGCCTGCAGAAGCATTCTGGCAGCATTTATGTCCCCCGATGAGAACTGCGCATGGCTCTACGACGGGCTACGAGACGAACTTGATCGGCGGCAGCACGGACTCAGAATTGCAAACCAAGTTATCTGTGCTCATTGTTTATAAAGAAAAGCTTCACTATCCCAGTTGAGCCGGAGGGTGGCCGTCGCAGACAATTTGACCTTCATTTGACCGCAACTGCGCCGTTAGCCGTGCCAACGCATCACGCGGCCTTGCCGCGGCGAGCTCTGCCGCCGCAGTGCGCGCTAGCCAGCGCTGCCGTCATGGCGCATGAGCTCTCCACAGCTGGTGCACTGCCTGACCACGTGACTCATTGTGCGCCTGGCTACGAGAAGCGCCGCGCTCGCATAGTCAGTGAGAGCTTGGCCATGGATGGATGAGAGCAATGCCAGGCATCTTCTCTGAGCTTTGTGCGGGAGCGGGAGGCTTTGAGCCGTCGTCTGCAAGCGGCGTCTGACCACCCCGTGTATATCGCCGGGCGAGCTGCTTCACTGGAGGTGGCCCGGAGTGGAAAGCACGCAAAGCTAGCGTCTTGGACTGAGGAAGTGTGTGTCAACCCTCTCCTAATCACAGTCACGTTCAGCCACTGAACTAGGCACAGTCCTCATACCTTGCCTAACGACCCGCCGCGGTGGGTCAGTGGCTAAGGCGTTGTGCTGCTGAGCACGAGGTCCTTCGAGCCGCTCTGATGGAGGCGAAAAGCAAAAACGCCCGTGTGTACGAGATTTCGGCGCACGTTAAGCAGGTGGTCAAAATTAATCCGGAGCCCTCCACTACGGCGCGCCTCATCGCCTGCGTTGCGTCGGCGCGTTAAACCCTACAATCAATCAACCTTGCCTAACGATGAGTGCATACCTAAGTACTATAACAATTACAGCTAAATCAAAGGTTAACCAAGTGAAACAAAAACTTAACCAGGGCAAACCAAGCTTTCGCTTTGCATATCCAGGGTTGGCTGAGCCAAGTCGCCGCCGTTTTTTGCTACCAGTAATTTTTAGTCAGCGATCGGTAGTGAAGAATTGATATCGCTGTCGCAGCCCACTGTGAACCGCTGCATTCACTCCGTCGGCGAGGCCACCACGCAGTGAAGCAAACGGTCATGTGCTTGAGCTTGGTAGCTGTCGAGCAGACGAGCAAAATCACACAAGCACTGGATATGATATTTATAAACTTTTCTTGGTACTTGACGAATACACACACCAGCTTAATGCTTGTCGACTTTACGCCACCACAGAAGTACCACAGAAATGTCAACGCCTTAACGCACCATTTGAGGTCTTTGGAAAGGCTAGCGTCAGCACACTGGAAGTCCGTGGATGCCGAAGTACGTGTCGGAGGGTTATTATCTTGATACGCGGTCATTGTCGCGGACATAAAAATCTGGGTCGAAGTGTGAAAAAAGCGAGCAGCTGTAGCATTGCTTACGCTTTACTGCCACAAGAAACAGTAGGCTGCAGCTGCCATCTTTTGACATTTGTCCCCTTATAGTTAAAACGTTCTACTTCATCATAGCACAATCTTTCGTCTCTAGGTTTTCAAAGTATGTTCAAATAAACACACAAAGTATAGTTTAAAATACGTTAGTGTAAAATGCGTTTGGAAAAGCATCTGTGGAAAAGTCAATGGCCCCAAAGCCCGCCTACAACTGGAAGTATGTTTAGCAATGAAACGGATGCGAAACGGACGTTTTTAGAACATACAGACAACAGTATAGTGCCTCAGATTGAGTAGTTTAGAAATGCTTTGGCCATATAAACTTCTCGTTAAGAATTCATTTAACTTGCTGCAGCTTTTCTGGCACTTGCTCTCTTCCCTCACTAGGCGGCTATGCCCTCCCCACATCGCCGCGCGCGTGTTACGATGTCTTGTCCCACGAGAGCCTTGACCTGAACAGGTTCGCTGTTAAAGTACATAAAACATCAAGTAACAAAATTGCGAAGGTTGACGAAATGCCAGGTCCCTCACAGGAGAAAAATAAAATAAAAAAAGAAACAGAAGGAACCAACAAAATGGCGAAGGTGTATCTAAAATAAATTAATGCAAAACTGAAAATAAATAATAAACTACTGACAATGAAATACGAAATTGCACATCTCTATCTCATCCGGCTCATCACTTGATGAACTTGAAAGCAAAAAAAAAAAAGAAAGATGAAATCGATGTCGGAAGTTGACTCATTCATTCAATGTAGCGAGTAAGCTCAAATTTGAGGAAATAGAAAAGCGACGTATAGGAATGCTTACGCACCTGTGTACAGTCCTCGGACCTTCTGTAGCTTTCCTTTTTGTTTAGAGTGTGTTGCCTCCCTCAAGCAACTTCCGTTGTAGGCTAGGAGCTTACTCAGAATAGATGAAGCTGGTGATATTTGTGACAGTACTGTGGCACCGGCTGGAGAAGCGGTGTACTTGCCACTAGGCTTCCACTAAAATGCCTGTGAACAGCGGTGTTCACAAGGCGATAGTTGAGGTGCTGGTGGGTACAAGCTGCCTCGAGGCGTTGTAATTACATTCAACCAAAATATCCCGCGCTATCTCCACTGACGTGAAACCCGCAGAGGGGCGAAGCATGCAGTGTATAAGGGTATTCAAAGATTGTAAGTCTCTCTCTTGCCACATGGCACGTTCTGATTGGGCGCTGAAGCAGCGTCGGTGGGAGGAGCTATCGCGCGCTTGTTGAGGCGGTGGTGCCCTCTCTTGGATTGAACCGAACTTAAGCAATTAAATGAGAGACAGAGTGGCGAAGTTGTCCTCGTGTCACATGCCGCAGCATGCTAAGTATGCCTAAGAAGTAGCGCGAGGTGTTAGAAGACGAGCTGTCCCGGTGTGTTTTTTGCACTCGGTTTTGCCCATGAAGAAAAACGTTCTAGCGTGAGGCGTTGGGAAATGAGTGTCCTGGTTTGTTAAGTACGGGTTAGGTTCTAGCGCGAGGCTTTGGAAAACGAATATCTCGGCGTTTTAGTGCCACGACTACATGAGACGATAACAGCTTGAGCCCCTAAGGTGCTTAGACCCTAAAAAGTATTCAATTCCATAAATGAGTACGGCACCAAATTAAGAATTATAAAACAAATGATAAGATTGGCTTCAGTAGGTTGTGAAGCTGCCTTGCAGCAATTTTTGGAGCAGCCACGTCGGGAAACGCATCGAAATCAGTTTAATTGGCCTGGCCGCGACCTGTCTCAGATTGCCAGCGCCAGCACAATTGCCACCGGTGTGACGAATGCAATTCCGCACCATGGGATCCGGCTGGGTATCGGTGACGCCGGATAGCCCTTTACGGTAGCGGAAAGGCTTTCCTGTGCTGCTTTGCTTGGTGGCTTCATTGCTGTCAACATTGGCATCTTCCACCCCGGCAAAGTGGCAAAAAATTAACACTTTTCAAAAACCAGTGGAAGGCCAACATCATGAACCGAAATGACAGGCAATGTTTCTCAATTAAAAATTAAGCTCCCTAAGTAGCGCCTAATACGCGGATTTTGGATTTCTTTTCAAATTTCATGTGTTCCTGTGTCGCCGCCGCATGCTCGGGCGGACCAATGCAGACAATGTGAAACCACCGCAGACAAGGTCGAAACGCGTGTCACGGCACAAGGTTTTGATTGACGTCACAACTTTTGCAGTTTTTTTGTCCCCAATAGTGTGACGTAATAATATCCGACATTGCGCGGAACTGCCCTCTAAGCTGCCGGACACTGAAACTGATTGAAAGAATTGAAACTATTTTTATGCTGACTGCTGATCCGTGTTTACTGGATTTTCATTATCAGTGGCAAAAGGTACTGCTTACTGCATAAAAACGTAAAAAAAAACTAAAAAAAAACTGGGAAGCTTGCACGAAGTTGCGCAAGGCTTGAACCGTGGCGAAGCTGCAGGATTTTCATTATCAGGGGCAAAAAGGTATTGCTTCGAGCATAAAAACGAAAAAATAAAATACCGGGCCATCTCCACTAACATGAAACCTGGGGAGGGGCGAAGCATGCAGTGTATAAGTGTATTCTTGGCGCCTTGGCGTTTTTGTCAACGGAGATTAAACCGTTGGGGGGTAGAGGTATGCAGCTTTGCTGTAAAACTCTCTTGTCGTAGAAGTAGGAAGCTTCCTAGCGCCATGCGTAAATAAGTTTTCCAGTGTTTTAGTACCGTGACTACATGAGACGATGATTACGACGACGACGACATGACACGCCAACAGCCCCATCCCCTAACGGGCTTCGCCCCTAAAAACTAAAAAATTGGGGTAGCTTGCACGAAGGCGCGAGGTTTGAACCGTAGCGAAGCTGGATGATTTGTTTCTCTATGAGCAGTGAAGGACAGATCACGCGCATGTTGAAGTTTGAAATTATGTATATGTTCCGTCGTCACTTCCCATTGTGCTAGAAGTAGTCATCGTCATATTCATTGAGGCACGCGCTCAGAAGCGCTAAGCATTTTCTCGCTCCTCGGAGTTTTTGCCAGTTTTTTTTTGTGAAAGCCACTCTACGTGCCGGGAATGCTCATCAGTCACCACGAGACACGCACTCACAAGCGCTTGGTGTTCCTGTCGCGTTGTTTTCTACAACAGCGAACTTACGGCCACTAACAACTGCTCCGCTGTTAAAATTTGGTGTCGGCACTCCTCTAACACGTCATGCAACCCTTTGTTGCATGGCGGGGTGCGCAAATGAGGTCAAGCATGCGTTTATACTATGCGCCCACCTTGGCAGTCTTCAATACCATTGTAAGACCCGCCGCGGTGCCTCAGTAGCTAAGGTGTGTGCTGCTGAGCACGCTGATGCGGGTTCAATTCCCGACCGCGGCGGCCGCTTTTCTGTTGAAAGCGGAAAGTGAAAACGGCCTTGTGTTCAAGATTTCGGCGCGGTTAAAGATCCCCAGGTGGTCATTATTAATCCGGAGCTCTCCGATACGGCGCGCCTCGTCGCCTGTGAAGCGTCGGCGTGCTGAATGCCACAATCAAATCATAATACCATTGTCAGTGTACACAAGTCTTCATGCAGCTCATGAAATATAGACGTTGTGTAAAGTAGCAGGAATGATTAATCCCAGCTAAGGATAAACGTTAGGGTATATTTGGCATCTTCTATCATTTGTACCTTGTTCTTTAATTGGCACCTTGATGCCCATTATAAGCGTGCTTTGCAGTCATGTCGGGAATTTCGAAGGCAATTTTTTCGTACTATAGAGGTTGGGTAGACAAAACAGCCAGTCGATAATATTAGTTTAACTGGTTTTGTGTTGTGCTCAAATTTTTCGCAAGACGTATTTTTAAATATTGGAGAGGATTTAAGGTACAGGAAAATGTATCTCCATTGAAAATAAATAATCTAGAGTATTTACAGATCTCTTCAGATAACCTAGCATTGAAATAGCACCATGTCATTGATACCAATCGCCTGTCATTTATGCTTAGTGAGGACATCACTCTTTATGGTTTCACTGGAAGTTGTTGCAGCTGCAAAAACTGCTCGTCTGATGATTTCTTCTTTAAAGGTCTGTTTGCATTTGTTTTTTAGCAGAAAGCACTGTGTGGAAGTCCCTGTGAGCAGGACCAGTTCTGTTGTTTAGGGTTGGCTGTTGGATTGGGGGGAGTCTTAACACCGACTAAATTCAGTTCAGGGTGCTTTTTCAAATGTTCTCTGCAGATCCGGTGCTGGAATTCCCCCCTGGGCTGTGGCGTCACAGGCCCAGTATCTGAGGTCCTGCAGCACTTCAACACTGACTGTGAGCATCACACAGTGACTTGCCCGTGCTGCAGAGGGAGTGTCGCCCACAAGGACATTGTGAACCATCTGGCGTCAGGTGTGTGCGGCCCGACCTCTGGGACAGAGATTGTAGCAGGAGAGATCGTTGATTCGGGAATAATGGGCATCACCAGTGCCCTCAGCAACCTGGACGCAAAAGTATCTCTGCTCCAGAGATCAATTGAAGAAAACCTGGAAAGTATGGCTTCTGGTAGTGTGCGAATGTTGGCACAAGAAGTCACTGCAGAATCCCCCATTCTGGAATCAGTTCAGTGCCTGGAGAACACGCTGACAGAGGGTGCCCAGCTCTGCAGATGCGCCCTGGATGATGCACGGGCAACTCTGCAAAATGACATAGCCATTGTCGCGAGTTCGTTGCAGGGAATCAAAAATGAATTTGGCCTGCTCAACGCATCGCTGAACCAGACCTTTGAAGAAAAAAGCAGTGAGACTTTGGCACTGTGCACAAACATCAAGCGCAGCATTGACAGGCTGGAGACAGCAGTTGCTGGGGAACGTAAGCAAATGAGAGAAAAGCTGGGGACAATAGAAAAGATAATGCAAGACAGATTGAGGATTGAAGCAGCAAGTGTCTCAGACTTGCCTTTGGAAAGAAGGCTTCTTGTCTCCAAAGCTCTGGAGTGGAGCATCGAACCTTGGTCAGAAGCAAAAATGGAGAGCCATGTGCGAAGCTCGGCATTTGTTCACCCTCCGCACGGAGGCTACTTCTATGGATATCACATCCGTCCTTGTGCGTTAGTAAAAGGAGTTGCGCTGTTGCAGTCACTGCTGTTGGGATACGAAGTGTGTAGAGGGGAGTGCGATCAGCTGGTTACATGGCCAATGAAGAAGAATTTGCGTATAACGCTGCTTCACCCCGAGAGGAACCACAGCGATATGACAATTGTTGAAGATTGTATTAGTGAGCGGCCTGGGATTTGTGCGCCTTATATTCATTGTCGGAGGGAATTGGCTGCGAGGTGGGTCAAAAAAGAAATGAAAGTGAAAGAGATTGAGGAATCGCACTACTTAAAAGACAACAAAATCTCATTGAGGTTTGAGGTGTTGTGATGCATCGGGGAGCAGACAAAATTGCGGTGCTGTGCTACAGTTAATTTATTTTTGTTTACCTTTAGGCAAAGAGTACCGGTAGTCTGCATAATTCTCAAGTCATAAATTCAGGGCTACGTCGAGGTGCGTGCATGCCACGTGTAGAAGCTTGACACTACCTTTCGACATTATGGAGAGAGAGAGAGAGAGAGAGAGAGAGAGAGAGAGAGAGAGAGAGAGAGAGAGAGAGAGAGAGAGAGGAGAGAGAAGAGAGAGAGAGAGAGAGAGAGAGGAGAGAGAAAACATTTTATTGAGCACTATAGTTTCAAGTTTCAAGTTTATTTGTTGGGGGTCCACCAGGCGAAGATGCGGTCAGCGACCACTTGAAGGGTGCCTGGCAGGCCGCAAACACAGCAGCTGTTTGGCAACGATAAAAAGCATACACATGCAAATATATACGTGAAATTAACAGATCTATACATATGTAAAAACACACCTATATACGAGCAACAATGCATAAGAGTACACACTCTTAGATAATGTTAATCATGACATACATTAAGTAAGAATAGAAAAAATAAAAAAAATGCATAGACGAAAAATGCATAGAGGACGTTGAGTGATAGTGGAACGCAAGTCCGGGAATCCACGTGTTGTTAGCTAGGAAAGTCATTCTTTGATATAGTTCCATTCAGTTATGGCTACTACATGTAGACTTTTGAGAATCTCAAAATGTAATTGTAAAATCACTGTAAGATATGTTTTGGTTAAAAACGCATTATGAATTGGTGCATTCTGCTGGCAATCGGTTTTTTTTCCGTGGTTGCGGCCTAAAGGGGCAATGAAGACAAAATACAACTTGTTCAGTTTCAAAACGAAATCTAGCATTTAGCGATTCAACGCAGGTCCATTCCAGCCACCATAAAACATTTATTTAAGCCTTTTAGCCATGGATTTTTTATTTCAGGCGCGAATTGTTTTTCTGCACATTTTCGCAGTTTTTGACCCCAGAAGCATAGAAATGAAAAATTATGCTGATAGTGAAGGTATTTAATAATTTGCAGGCATGACACTTAGGCCATTAGGCTATAAAATTTTTCACGGGTAAAAACAAATTTTATTTCTTTTTTTGTAAAAAGCTGCAACACCCTGAGTATATAGGGAAGAAATAAAGCTGGTAGTGCAAGTATTTACACATTTATAGCCATTTTGACAAACCGGGCTTTCGGTTTCCTGCCTCTACTGGAGCTTCTTTGTCATGTCATCCAGCCCCGCGAAAGCGCAAACAATAGTGATGTCTGTCGCAAGAGACATCCTTGGAGAACCCTTTCCCAGAAAGCTAGCATTTTAAATGCAGATCATTTCTTTAACTCACATGTAGCGTCCGCCGTCCGTCCGCAACAGCTCAGCGCGCAGGTGCGCCCTCTCCCCCACTCCTCCTCTCCCGCATCACGCCACCCTCTTCGCTCTCAACAACAGGTCCGCACCACCCCTCCCCCTACACTATATATAAAAAATAATACTTATCGGCGCCTGGTTTCGATCCCATTACCCTGCGGGCGGAACGCAAGGTACATGGTGCTCTACCCACTGCGCCACAAAGCCGACACAAAATGAAAGGCTACGAACGCGCCTTATATCCTTGACTCATTCAAACTACGTCAAGAAGCTGCTGATACAACGCATTGACTACCTGTGGGCGGAACGCGAGGTACATGGTGCTCTTCCCACTGCGCCACAAAACCGACACAGAATGAAAGGCTACGGACGCGCTTTATATCCTTGACTCATTCAAACTACGTCAAGAAGCTGCTGATACAACGCATTCACTACCACGAACTCCCCAAACACTAAACGTTAACGCAATACACCTACCCCCTATGCGACGCATTTACTCGAGTCACCCTCGCGGGGAGATGGGCCCAATTTTTTTTGCACTGTTCTCTGGGCGCTAGAGCCCATTTTGTGTGGTGTCGTCAAATGACCAGACCAGGCCCTAAAGGGTTAGTAAAAAGATGAGAAAAAAAGAAACACTTTCAAATTTCACTTTAGGCGACCTCTTTGGAGAGACAGTAGAGGGAAACAGTGAAAACGTAATTTCCAGTATGTACCTAGCTGCACGTCGGCATAAGTGGTATGAACAAATGGAACTAGAGGCTTTGTCTCAATTGGCCAGTCATGTTTCTGGCGGTGTCTTTGGTTGGTGGCCACCAATTGCATAAACAAAACTTTGTGAGGTCAGGGAGACTTCAAGGAACCAACCATCATCATCATCATCATCATCATCATCTAGACTTCAAGAAAAAGCGGGTGCGGGTTGCCACTGCTTTACCAGTTTTCTTTAGTATCTAGATGGTTTGTTTGAAATGTGTGATGAACTTAGTATTGTAAACAGGAGAATGCAACGAAACTTGGGTTTTTTCTTCGTGGCCCTTTTAAATGGAACTGTATGTCACCGTTACCGGCTATGTCTTGCTGAATTGGGCTTTGAATACTGCAAGCTCATGGAGGTGCGACCAATGACAATGCCTCTTTAACAGTGTACCCCCACGTTTTCACGCAATGCTCATGCTCATTTTACCGAAAAAAAGACTTGCTTCTGTAATAAAAGCGCATGGTGGACGGAAGAACGATTTCATTGAGGACTTGCCTTTATTATATTGTGGCGCATTATAGCGAGAAAGAAGACTTGCTTTTGTAATAAAAGCGCATGGTTGATGGAGAAACAATTTCATAGAGGACTTGTCTTTATATAATATATGTTTGTTGCCTTTGTAATAAAAGCGCATGGTTGATGGAAGAACGATTTTATAGAGGACTTGCCGTTGCAATAAAAGAGCATGGTTGACAGAAAAAAAAGAAATACACGGAAGTGCAAACGCCTTTATTTTCAGAGGCCAGCCAAACCCTGCCAGTGTCTCGGTTGCTGGGATGTCTGATTGTAGTTTCGCTGGTGACAGTTGGACAAATATTGTGTGCCTTCCGTGGGACAGTCTAGTCTACCACACCGATCACACGGACCATTCATTGCTGGCCCACAAATGTGCTTGGGTACCCTCATCTTTTGCCAGTAGGAGAGCAGGGTGTGTATACCTATCAGTGCTGCATACCTGTCATTACAGTGCCTTCATGTAACAACGAGTGCGGTATCAACGCATGGGAAGTTTGCAGGCATCCAACCATGAAAAAAACAGCGCATCTTATTTGTTTGTGTTCTTGTAACCATTATGCTCATTTCCCAGCTCATTGTAACCAATGTGGAGGTTGTTTGGTTTTTGGGGCACCAATATTTTGTCACAGCATTGGGGTCAGCTAACGCGAAAGGTAAGAGAGGCATTTTGCATTACAAGAAAAGGAGACGTATGCATGAGGCACTCATCCATGGCTTTGAGCGATGAAGAAATGGTGTTGTTATAAAGCACATACAGATAGGGTGCATGAAAACAAGTTTTTGAAATGGTGATATCCCTGGTAAGCACTTCCCTTGATGTCACATGCAGGATTTTTGCTCTTTTGGCGTACAGCACCCATGTGGTTTTCGTTGCTTCCCTAAGGTGTGCATTGTCTTCATGCGTATATATTCCTGTTTCTACCAATAAAATGTATTGTCGAAAGAAAGCACTCGTCTTTGCGATTCCTCTCCTGTGCTGTGTTTTGACACTGAGTTGAAAATACAAATTACTCTAGATCGACAGATTAGCTCGCCGTGAACACAAATGTACCACTCTTACGTGTAGCTTATGTAAAACTAATTAAAAACAGTGAAAACCTGAATAACGGTGCCGACGCCACCTACTATACACAGGAAATGGTTAAAGTTGCATGACAGTAATTGTAGCAATACTTCACATGTTTATGAAAACTTAATTTGAAGTTTTTGCAGTAGCATGTTAAATGCCAAAAGATAAAAAGAAACCTAGAAACAATATCATGGAAGCCCAGCCGATACGTCACGCAGAGACCCCAAACACCCACAAGTTCGTTTCGGTTCGTGTGGGGTACCTGTTGCAATACTCGGCCAGATAATTGTGTGACCCCTGTGTGTTGTGTGTTTATGCGGAGACGCAAGGGAAACCCGAGCCGACGGCGGGCAGCCGGTGGCTCGGCCCACCTGACACAAGAATTATGAGGGCGCGACCCAGAGAGGGAAACTGGAAAATAAAGGCACTCTCAGACTGAACGCCAAACGTGTCGGTTGTACGTCACTCCGCGAACACTACAAGGTGGCAGCGTACGTTAGAACCTGCTACGAGGGCACTGATGGAGGGGTCGAAAGCCCAGGAAGGAAAATGGCTATGTCCAGTTTTCAATGCAAGCCTCCGGAGGAATTTACTTTCGCAAGCCCAAGTGAGTGGTCGCAATGGAAGGGCGTTTTGAACGTTTTGGCAACGTGAGTAGCCTCGCCTCGAACTGCATGGTGGAAAAAGTCCACGCATTGGTCCACTTTATGGGCGAAAAGGCGGAAGACATCCTTGCCTCATTCAAGTTGACTGAGGAACAGAAGAAAAGCTACAACGATGTTTTGCACGCGTTCGAGAACCACTTCGTAGTTCGAAGAAATGCCGTGTACTAAAGAGCGACATTCTTCAGAAGTGAAAAGTGGGAGGGAGAAGGTGTCGAAGAGTTCGTCACTGAGCTACACCGACTGGCCAAGTTGTGCAGTTTCGGAGAACTGCATGAGATGCTCCGGGACCGGATAGTAGTGGGCATCAGGGACCGCAAGCTGTCGGAACGAATGCAGCTGGACGCGGAGCTGACCCTCCAAAAGGCCACCACCATGGCGTGACAGTCTGAAGTCGTAAAAGAACAAGCTGCTACGATCTACGGACACAAGGAAGGGAACGTGGACAGAGTCGGCCAGACTTTTAAAACGACTGTACCTTCGAGAAACCGGAAGGGGTCTGCAAAACGAGACAAGAAGTCGCCTGAATCCGAAGCAAAGCAGTGTATGTTCTGTGGCTACTCGCAGCACACTACAGGGAAGTGCCCTGCACAAAACACTACGTGCAACAAGTGCCGCAGAAAGGTGCCCGTGTCTGCAAAGGAAGACCATCAGTCCGCGAGATCGTCGGTAGCAACGATGCATTTCTTGGAGCCATCTCATCCAGCTGCGACGACAAGTGGATGGCTACTGTGGACATCAATGGGTCGCCCGTCACCTTCGAAGTGGACACTGGAGCTGATGTGACTGTGATTCCTGTGAAAACGTATCTCCATCTCAAGAAGCCAGAAACGATTTTGAAGGAACCCAATAGCGAGAACTTCCTGTTTTCGGCATGATAACGGCAGACATGTCATGCCGCGACACGTCGACGACACGAAGCATCTACGTTGTGGATGGTCTTCAGGTGCCTCTCCTGTCAAGGAAAGGTAGCGAAGAACTAGGCATCGTAAGACGCCTTGATCAAGTCATCATTCAGAAAAGCGAAGCTGTCAACCCACAGGGGGAGTTTCCCAAGCTGTTCTCCGGTCTTGGTGAAATTAAGCTCGCATACAAGATCAAGCTTAAAGATGATGTTGTACCATTAGCGTTGACCACTCCTCGAAAAGTTGCCATACCATTAACGTCGAAGGCCCAAGCAAAACTTCAAGAGATGGTTGAGCTTGATGTTATCGAGCCAGTTGATGAGCCAACAGAATGGTGTTCTGGAATGGTCATTGTTCAGAAACCTTACGGAGGTGTACGCATATGCGTAGACCTCACTGAGCTAAACAAGTTTGTAGAGTGCGAGGTTGACCCTCTGCCTGTCAGTGAACATATCCTTGCGCAACTTGCCGGAGCTCAGTACTTCTCCAAAGTCGACGCCAATTCAGAGTTTTGGCAGTTTGAGCTTTTGGAAGAGTCTCGAAGCATGACCACGTTCATAACGCTATTTGACAGGTACCGGTTCAAGAGACTAACTTTAGGAATCAGTTCAGCGCCTGAATTCTTCCAAAGGAAGATGTCACAGTTTTTGGATAATCTGGAAGGCGTCGTGTGTAACATGGATGATATCCTGATCTACGGCAGGACACAAGCAGAGCACAAGGCCCATCTCAGAGCGGTTCTGGAAAGGCTACAGAAATATGACGTCACGGTGAACCGTGAAAAGTGCAAGTTCAATGTACAAAGGGTAAAGTTATTTGGGCACATCGTTGATAACCAAGGAATTCATGCTGACCCTTCAAAATTGCCGGCTGTCATTGACATGAGACGTCAAACACTCGGGAGCTGAGAATGTTTCTCGGAATGGCAAATAGAGTTTGTCCCGAACATGTCAGAAATAGCTCACCCATGAACGCTTTCCTAAACGCGAATAGCGAGTGGGTATGGACCTCCGCCCAACATAAAAGCTTCGAACTGCTGATGAAAATGCGGCCTGAAAGTCCAGTTCTATTAGTGTTCGACCTAGAGAACAGAACAGTAGTTTCAGCAGACGCCTCATCGTTCGGGCTAGGTGCAGTTCTGCGGCAGAAGCAGAAAGATGGCGTCTATCGACTTGTAGCCTACACATCCAGTAGCCTGTCAGAGACAGAAAGAAGGTACGCTCAGATTCAGAAAGCCTTGCTGTGACGTGGGCATGTGAGAAGGTTCAGGAGTATGTCACTTATGCCATTGAAACTGACCATAAGCCGTTAGTTCCGATTTTCTTGTCGAAACATGCCGGGTATCACGCCCAGGCTACAAAGGCTATAAATGCGCATGATGCGTTTTTCCTATAAAATGACACGTGCAGGGCAAGGAACTTGTTGCTGCTGACGCTCTGTCTCTACAGCCGCTACCTCACCGAGATAGCACTGAGCTTGAAGAAGAAGTTGCATGCTATGTTAGAAGCGTAATGGCCAATCTTCCGTCAACTGACACTAGACTTGCGGAAATTCGACGAGAGCAAGCGGTAGATCTAATTTGCAGCACGTTGAGCAGCTACTGCGATGATGGATGGCCAGACCACAAAGAGCTTCCTTTCGAATGTAAAGATTATTGGCAGCGCAGGTCAGACATAGCTGTTGGAGATGGCCTTCTCATGAAGGGATCAAGGATTATAAATCCTGGTGCCATGCGCAAATACTCGCGAAGATTCACCAGGGACATCAAGGAATTGGTACGTGTCGAGCAAGAGCCCGAGAGTCGGTACGTTGGCTGGGTGTATCGACAGAAATCGAAGAGGTTGTTCGCCTATGTACACTGTGCGTTAAAGAACAGGGATACAGAGATGAGCCGTTGATGCCGTCTGATTTTCCCGATCGACCATGGCAGAAAGTTGCCATGGACCTGTTTCACTGGGGAGGGAAGACCTACTTGCTTGTGACCAATTATTATTCAAGGTATCCCGAGATCGCCCTGCTTCCGAGTTTGACAGCGCAAGAAGTCATCAAGCACGTAAAGTCTATTTTCGCTAGGCACGGCAGGCCTGAAACAGTTTTCAGTGACAATTGGCCTCAATTCAGAAAACTTGATGGCTCTGCTTTCCACCAGTTCGCGGAAGTATGGGGCTTCGAGCACGTAACATCAAGCCGCAGGTTTCCACAAAGCAATGGCTTCGTTGAGCCAGCCGTGCGGACCATAAAGAAGTGCCCACAGAAATCGGGTGACAGTTATGTTGCCCTTCATGCATAAAGAGCCACGCCACTTGCAAATGGCTTTAGCCCTGCCGATTTGTTAATGGGACGGCGTCTAGTTCGCTAGATCCCGCTGTGGTCGACAAGCAAGCACTCCAGGCGTAGTAACTATGCCGATCAGCCCAGCGGAAGAGAAACCATGACAGAAGGCACGGGGCTCGGACCCGGGAGAACGGTGTGGATAAAGAACCAGAAGAAGACTGGAACGGTGCTTTCATCGGCGGGATCTCCGAGGTCTTACATTGTGGAGACAGACACAGACCAACTGAGAAGAAACAGAATCCACTTATAGCCCCATTCCCTGAAGTTGAGGTTCCACACTCGTCGAATGAATCAACGCCTGGGAGAAACCCGTCAGCTTCGCAAGATGCAAGGAGACGTGAGGTGGGAGAAGCGCCGATTCAAGATGACCAAAAGCCGCCAGAACAAATGAACCCCAGGAGCGCTCATCCGCCCTACAAGGCTAGAGGACACGGAGTGGGCGCGTAGTCAAGCCTGTCAAGCGCTTGTAAAATGGAAGGCTGTGAGGGGAAGATGTGTTGTGTGCTTATGCCGGGGCGCAAGGGAAACCCGAGCCGACGGCGCGCAGCGGGCGGCTCGGCCCGCCCGACGAAGGAATTATGAGAGAGAGAGAGAGAGAGAGAGAGAGAGAGAGAAGACTTTATTTAACCAGAGGAGAGAGAGCTTGGTGGCCGAGAGACCGTAGAGCTTCGGAGACTGTGGCTGCCCGACTTGAGAGAGATCACACTTTGGAGATTTAACCAGGCTTGGCCGAAGACCGTAGCGCTGCTGAGTGACTGGAGATGGCGAGGGAGGGGATGAACGGCTTCCAGGGGTCGAGGGAGGTGATGAGAGGGTAGGGGTCCACTTGCAGGCCCACATATGGTGATGTAATGTGGCCCGTTCTCCGCAGTGCTGGCAGAGTGTTGTGGGGTACAGTGAGGGGTGAATGTGATGAAGTACGGCTAAAAAAGGGAGGGATTCAGTTTGAAGCTGACGCCACAGGCGTTCCTCTTCCACTGGCGCGACCCGGGGAGGGGGACTGGAAAATAAAGGCACTCTAAGACTGAACGCCAAACGTGTCGGTTGTACGTCTCTCGCGCTCCGCGAACACTACACCTTGTACAGTACTGTCTGAATAGCCAAATTTATTATGGCGCTCTGCGTGCTTTTGTTGCTCTAAAAACATTGAAATGCTTTTTTTGCCTTAGCTCAGAATTTTCACGTGCACGCAACGTTTGGAGTACGCAATGTCTTCCCTGGCTGCCGCTGGGTGGCGCTACTCGTCTTGTGGTGATATGCTCTTATGCGAGGAGGCGTGCTGCTCACGAGCGGTTGATCCGAGGACAACCTTCACGAGACCTTTAAAAAGGCAGTATGCTTTTCTTCAGCACAGCATCAATATTGTTCACGGGCCCCAAGAAGATCCAGTGGCCAAAAAAGTCACTTGTGCCTAGAATTTCACGACT
The DNA here is from genome assembly GCA_013339765.2 of Haemaphysalis longicornis. NCBI lineage: Eukaryota > Metazoa > Arthropoda > Arachnida > Ixodida > Ixodidae > Haemaphysalis > Haemaphysalis longicornis. Next base: position 1,707 of record JABSTR010000439.1, on the reverse strand, counting down.
GGTACACATGCCCTGATTTGGTGAAGTATAAAACCCCTTTACTGCTTTGCACGGGAAAGGTTTGCAAGCGTCATTGTCCTAGGCCACATTTGCACAGTGCAGATGACCCACCTAGATCCGCTGGAGATACTGCGCCTCCCCCAGGCAGCACACAAGGGCTTGGAGTCGCTTCCAATAAGGATTATTCTGGATGCAAGAAACTGCTCATCATCATTACCGACAATTTGTTAAAACATTTGTGTGTTTTAAAAAGCTCTAAAATCGCGTGTAATGTCTTTTTCTGGTGAGTATGGGTTTACTTGCATCTAATCAGTAGTTTCTGTATCTTGCACCGAGGCCTTGGGGCTGCAATCTGCATATGCAATACTATGCGTAACCCGTATGAGGCAACAGGTAAGAACTTGCACAAAATAGGCGTGGTTAAAAGAGCAAATATGAAGGCGTAGTATCAGTGCAAGTGAGAGAAGACAGGCACTACTCAGAGCTTCATAAGCAGGCACGTTTTTGCGAAAATCTGAGGTTTTGCCTAACCCGCCTGACGTTTCCCCTGACGCCGAGTCATCATGCATAGCATTGTGTCACCATGCATGGGCAGGACAGCTTACACATCAAGATGATTCCGCTTGTTTGCGCGTGACCTTCTTGTTGGAATGGAAAGTGTGACTGCGCGCTTACGAAGGATATGGTACGTATTTAGTGCCGGGTACTTACACAAGTTGCGGTTGTGTTGTTTGCACTTTGTTCCAAGATGATAAGATTATGCACAAATGGCGGTGAGTTATACTTTTCTTGTATAATGGCACAAAGAAATGGAAGCCCCGTAAATGGTACAGTGCGAAGAATATTGTTACCTGGCAAGCGGACAAAAGACCGGAACGATGGTTGAGGTTGATGTGATCTATTTACAAAATGTCGACCATGGGAGAGCCGCTCTGGCTGCGCAAGCCACCCAGCTTCGTCTTTGTCGGAGGCTGGGAGTGTATGGCAATGCAGCAGTGAAATCTTCGCCGTTGTCTTATTTTAGGTACAGGGATTGCCGATTATTATCAGTGATTAACCGCGGCATTGCCTATCCACCACTTCAAGTCAGCCTTGCTGTAGCAGCTCAGTGGTATGCACAGACGGGGCGATGGGGAACGGCTGAAGCGTGCTGGGCGGCAACTGGTCTCGAACAAGTACACGTCGATTTCTTTCGGGCATTCGCTGGACAAGGATGGGGCGCATTGACAAGAAAGCATCACAGTCTAAGTAGCTTTCTTTTTATTGCGCCATTTTGCCACAGGGCATAGGTAACAGGAAAACAATGGGCAAAATAGGATAGGGGTACGACCAAGAACGAAAGCAAAAAAAAAAAAAAAGAAAGAAAGACACAATGTGAGGTGGGCGCACTACAGAAAACTAGAGTCCAGTTTCGGAAATGAATTCCAACAGTTTCTTGTAAAGTGGACCGTGCGCCACTTGCTAGGGACGTGTCCAGGGCTTCAATCAACCCGAGCTCGCCACATGGGGCCTACAGGACATCGCCCAGTCCAAGTAGCTACACGTAGTTAAAGAGCTTCGTGCACTGAAGTCTCTACCAACGGTAAGTGGACCTTTAAACCTTCGTGAAGAAGAGGTGCGAGTAATCCAGTTGTAGGAGTCACTGCAACGGTCTGACCCACATGGTCTGTAATATGCGGTCACCATCAATAAGGGCCTGCTCGCGGG
>JABSTR010000438.1:0-50300 GCA_013339765.2 Haemaphysalis longicornis | reverse complement strand
TCGGGTACGCGTTCGGTTGGGGAGCGGTGACTCTTGCTCGGATTGGGGGAAGCGGCGCATCGGCGTACTCCGAGTCGGAGTATCAGAGCGACCACCCGAATAACTGAACCGTTGGCTGGCGCCTCGTAGGAATTTGAAATTTGTGAGACTTAATACCGTGCAGTGCGCTCCTCAGCTGTTGTGCTCGCGAGACCGGCTGCCGTTTTCGCGACCGTACATCAGGACGCCCGTCTAGAGTTCAGAGTTCACATACGTTGAAACTGACGGTGAAATGCGCGCATATCACCTCGCAGGAATTAACATAGTTTCGGGTTCGGGTGAGGGGGCCGGGGGTGGGGGGGGCGGGTTTTCAATAACGCCTACCAGGCGCCTGCCAAACCGTTTGTTGTGAGCAGCCTAATCGTTTAGTTGTGAGAGTTTAAATAATCGCCTGTTTCCTCCGCCTGCAACGTGAAACGCTACGCGAGCACCGTAAGCACGTCGAACATGCAGAGACACTTGATGGATGTCCATAAACTGCAAGACGACTGCAAGAAGGCGGCGACAGTCAAAGATTATTTCCGAATGGTTCCCAGGCGCAATGCGACAACGCCATCAAGAAAGAACTTGCTTGCTAGAGACTTGGTCCTTTGATCGCCAGGGACCTGCTGCCTTTCAACATGGTGAATGGCGAAGGATTACAGGTTGGTGACAAATATAACAACTCTGTGCATTGATGTTCATTTTATGATATAATATAGGTCTGAACAAAAGTTACTTCATTTCTCCTCTGTAGGACTTCTCATAAAGTATGAAGTGATCAGAGTGCCCCAAGAGCTCCCTGACCGGACGACCTTGTCGAGATCCGCCTTGGATGATGTTTACCGTGCCATGCACGGACAGGTGAAGAAGATGGTGGCTGAGGGGTCTAGGTTCTGTGCCGTCACATACGATCTGTGGACCGACAACTCCAGGCGGCGATCCTACATAACGTTCACCTGTCACCATATTGACGGTAGGTTTTACATGTTTTCAGTGCAGGTACCAATAAGCGCATGCTCAACCCATGTAGTAACTTATGGCGCGTGCTTCCAAAATACTTTTTGAAAGTTTTAATTTACGTTATACTTACCTGAGCTTTCAGACAACAAGGCGAAAAAACCCCACATGCTTCGGTTTTGTTTGTTTGTATCTTTGAAAATACATGTATTGTGTCATGAAAGCATTAAATGATCCCATTAATACGGGCGAGTGCAGCGAACCCTGAAATGTGTTCAGTTTTGTTGAGGAGGTGAGAGGTTATAGCCAGGGAGTGGTTTAGCGAGAACAGAATAATTCATGTAAGTATTCTGATTTAGATTTCTTAGATCTTTTTCTGACCACGCTGTTTTAGGGTGTCATGGTTGCTGTTTTTATTTCAGAGAACTTCGAGCTCGTATCGTTGACCCTGAGCACGAGACACATGACCGAGAGGCATACAGGCGCTGCCATCATGAATGAGTTTCAAAGGTGCCTCGAAGAATTCAACATGGTGGTAAAGGAAGTTTGTGCAGTCACTGACGCCGGCTCGAACATGAAGCGCGCAGCGAGTCTCGCATGCACGGAACATCACCTGTGTGTTGGGCCACGGCCTACACAACTTGGTCATCAAGGACGGATTTGGAAGCGTCCCAAGACTCCACGATTTTGCTGGTCACTGCCTTGACATTGTGAAGACTGTGCACTACCGGGTCTCCGACCTGGAGGAGCTCGCGGACTCGGAACTGAATGCTGCAGTACAGTCGTTGGTCAGTACTGCCGAAGCCCTTGAACATGACGAAAACGATCCTGTACTTGATGAAGGCTGTCAAAACAGTGACCACGCATACAACACCGCGCCTGTAGCGCGGGAGAGGGGCAGTTACAGTTAAACTGGACACACCGACGAGGTGGCGATAATTAGCGATGTGGTGCCTCGTAGCGAACAGGCTGAGCGTGTGGTTGACTTAGGTCTGGCGCCCGATCCCTTGCGTGGATCTAGGAGTTGGAATGGCCGGTTGTATGGCGGGGCGCTTCTTCGTTGAAATGAGCAAGGTCGGCGTTAACTGCGAATCGTCGAATTCCTGAGCCATTAAATGGCGGTTGCAGCTGCTTTAGCAAAAATCGAGCACGTTTAACGTGCTCATCGTTATCCGAAGCGAACTTCTCGCCTCGTTGCAAGATGACATGTCCGGAAGTAGCGTAGTGCAAGAACTCAAAAGAGAGATGCTGGAGAGATTTGAACGTAGGTTTCCGCTGACCGATGTTATGGTTACAGCATCGCTTCTTGATCCTAGATTTCAGAATCTCAAAGCCGTTGAAGAGTATGTGACACAAAGGGGTACATCTAAACTTGAATTTCTAGCGAAGCAGGTGCGTCGCTATATAAGGGAATGCGACGTCACAAAGCCGATTGAGTGTGACACGCGCCCTAACGACGCTTTGACGTCCTTAGCACGACGCCATTCTAGTGCTCCACAGCACTGGACTAACGAAGTCAATGCAGAGTGTCACGCACTTTTAAGTAACCTTGCACGCAAGTGAACGACGCATTGAAATTTTGGAAGGGGGCTCAGAAAGATCTACCGTGGCTCTCATGCCTGGCTAAAAAAAACTCCTTGTATCCCGGCCACGAGCAACCCGAGCGAGCGAGTGTTCTCAGTGGCTGGTCTTGTCATTCGATCTCGAAGAGCCAGTTTGCACCGCTCACCGTAGATAAACTCTTGTTCTTCATGACAACTATAGCCTTTGCAAATCTTGCCTCTGAACGGAATTGTTCTATCCAATCATTGTGTTGTTCCCAGTTTGTTTGTTTCCTAAATTCACGTACTGCTGCTTTGGAACATTCATATGAAAAACCGTATACAGCGACACCTGTAGCTGCGCTGAAGTATATAAGATAGTACAGGTTAAAAAAAAATCACTTTTTTTCCCTGAAATAATTGTGCATCCGAGCAATGCCTGCGTTTATACTAATCACTTGGCTCATTCAACCCGGTGATGGTGAGTTAATTGAGCAAATCTGTTTTCTACCGCATCATAACATGTTTCAGTTGAATAAAATGTTCACCTGCTGCAAAGACAAAAAAGTATTTTGATTCATTTTCTTTTCTGGAAAAACGCCTTATGAGAAAAGGGTAATATAAAATTGATTCGCTTATTGTCCAGATAGGATTTGCGTTGCTTGTAACATCTGGTGATTGCATGACAGCTAAACAGCTGAACCCAGCAAAATATATACTCATATATGAGCACTTTTGTTTTTGTGTGTTTGTTTACGTAAAGTATTCGGAACAAGTGAACTCAAGGTTAACACATCTAGGGAGGGGCACGTGTGTCCGGTGTTGGCTTGGCAATGCTAGAAGAATTCACTATTTGCTCAATGAAAAAAATATCTCGTCTAAACGAGACATAGCGCACAAGAAAACAATTGCGACTATGCGACTCAAGAAACAAGTAAAGCTATACATATTCGGGGCGAAGAAACACACTAACACAATTAACATACGCGCCTTCAGATATGTGCCCAATTTTTTTCAAATAGTCGGCTGAAAAACAATGTATTAACAAAAACGTTTACTTCTCTCACTTTCACACATCTGTATTGGGTCCTGTAAGCCCTCATTGTGAAAATCCAGAATTGTTATTCAGTTTAGCAAAGAAGGATTTATTTATTTATTTATTTATTCGTTTATCTACATCGCCATTACTGGCATTACAGTGGAGGGGTACATACATGAAAAGCACAATGCAAGCAAAAAACAGTAACAACGTCCAGTTTACACTAATACATGCGCACACACATTTTCACAAAGCCTTCACAAACGCTTCATTATCAAGAATACTGACGTGCAGATGGCAGGGCGTTTCATTCCCGGATAGTTTTGGGAACGAAAGACAACAAACAACTCAGTTTTGCTGCGATATTCACGTACTTGTGGTCGTGTCGCTGCGATAATGTAGTGCGGTGAAAGTAAGTACTCGCGGGGTATTCCAACGTGATTGTAGCAAATATAATAACTTTAACCGCAACTTCTTCCTTCTTAGTTCTGGCAACTCTCACACCAAGGACTCTTTTAAATTTGTCATACTTTGAAGACCCGCGTAATTTCCAGAAACATAACGAGCTTCTAGGTTCTGTACTTTTTCATCATTTTGTTTTATCCATTGTTGTGGGCGGGTCCACGCAGTACATGCATATTTCAATACCGTTCTCACGTAGGTTGGGGGACTCTTTGGTGTTTCTTCTACACGCAAAATGAAAACTTGAAAGTGAACATTTCGACAGACTTCTCAGTTCAGAATGAAATGAAAACATGCGACAGGCTTTTGAAGCTATAAAAATCAACATGCAGATGCCAGCACAGTGCCGGAGTAAGGAAAACACCTAGATACTTAAATTCACCAACAGTTTGCAACGAGTACCCGTCTATAGCGTAAAAACTTTTCGAGGCATTTCTTTCTTCGTAAAACACATGTGTACAGGTTTTTTTCAGGTTTAATGACATGTGCCGCTTGTGAAACCACAGCTGAATGTTGTCCAAATCGCGTTGGATGTAGCGGAACGATTTTTTTAATGGCTGGCCTTTTTTAATTTGCGGTTCCGGTTTCGGCGCGCCGGCGCCGCCGCCGCCAACAAAAATTGCCGTGCGCGCCGCCGCCGATGAATACCCGGCGCCGCGCCGCCGCCGGCCGCCGCCGCCGACAAAAACCGACCACCACGCCGCCGCCGCCGGTCAAAACCGACACGGCGCACACCTCTAGGCGTAGAATAGGCTGGTGATGATGATGATGATGATGTTTCCGGGTGAAGTTACGCCGGACGTACCTTCCACTCGTGGTTCCATCGCATGTGACACTGAATTTATAAGGAAGTGACTATTTTCAAGGAATCATAAGAAGGACCATCAGGAATTTCTCACTGCAGTCGCCTCTGATTGGCTAAGCACGGCATCCAAAGCTTCCTTGGGACATTCGTGTTACCTTCACGTGGATGAGAAGTGGCTGACATGGCATTGTCCATTTTAGGAAAGGGTTTTGGGGTTAAATTACACTGGCAAGAGAGGAGAAATGATGGCGCATTCTCGTTGACTGCCATTTCATTGGAGATCCGTGTGCAGAATTTTTTCTTGGTGCAGTTGTATTTAGGTGGCAGAACTTGAAGTGACGAATTTATTTTCCCTTCCCAATGAAGTCACTTCTTAAAGAAACCATGAAGACAAAATACAAGTTGGGTTTATTAGAAAGACTGCTTAGTCCCGATAACAATGATACCAATATCATCGCAATCGTCGAACAAATAACAAAGATATTAAAGAAAACGTGTGAAGCAGTCGCGATCCCCTAGCCAATTTCCCGCAACTTTTCTCTGACGTCACAGAACCTTGTTTGTGCGATTGACGGCCGGCTAACTGGCCGGTCGCGAAGACACATGACTGGACCACTGTAATGGGGCATCTAGTTCCATTTGACCGCATCACTTGAATGCTAACGTGCGGTTAACGCACTGAAAATTATGTTTTATTGTTGGCCCGCATGACGTCACTCTTGCTCTTAAGACGTCACTGTGACGCGAAATTTGAAAGTTTTTCGATACTTGCATTTTTTTTTCGTTAAAAAAAACGTCTTTTGCGGCTGTAATGGAGCTGAGTGAAATACTGAATCCTAGTTCTTTCAAATTAGACGAAGTTGCATTTTCTCTTCATGGCTCCTTTAAGGAGGCAGCTACTTTATCTCTATGTAATAAAATACCAAGTCATCTGACAGTCAACTGAAAAATAGATATCTGACCATACTTTTAATCTTACGGCTGGATTCACCTTGAACATACGAATCCGCACTTTTCTGCTGAGTCCATCTGGATTTAAGTGATGGTTGATAGTCTAGTCAAAAAATGCTACTAAAATGTATGAAGGAGCCAATAACAAATATTGTCACATAATAAAAAATAACATTTAGAAGAACTGCGAGCTGGGCTTGATGGTAAATGTTCATGGTGGGAAAAGCGCTACGACAACGAAGACAAGCAAGTACACCGGTCAAAACGCTACTAGCAACTGAAAATTTATTACAGGAAAAACATACAAATATACATGGAATAAACGCTACCGTCATAACATCCAAATTTAAAATCTACCATCCGGCAAGACCAAGGCGCACAAACAATCGTTTTCCATGTTTGTTTATTCCATGTATAACATATGTATGTTTTTCCCGTAATAAATTTTCAGTTGCTAGTAGCGCTTTTCCCTAACTTGCTTGTGTTCGCCGTCGTAGCGCTTTTTCCACCATGAATAAAAAATCATTTTTGTCGTTTCGACTTTTCTGTGCTTTCAACCAGTGGGTACGCACCCCCCATACATTTTAACTTCTCGAAAAATTCTCTGCACGGTCTGGCCACAGAACATATCATGGGTTTATTTCTGTACTGGGTGACTTTGTGTGGGCAACAGATAGCATGCGCTGTCTTGGAACTGTAATCTCATTATACTGTGTATTTCAAGTTAATGCTATACATTTACTGGCAAAACTGATATTTACGTCAATCAGTAGAAATGAATACCTAGAAAGTGCCGTGTATTAAGTGCGTCATAAGCGCCTCCTCTTTAATAAGAGCAAATTTATTGGCGACAATTCTCGTGGCCTTTTAAATGTAATTCATTTGGGCACAACCAACTGCATGGTATATATAATACTTTAAAAGTCGTGTAAAAGTGTGCCTACATTTGAATCATTCAATATGATCTTCACTTTAATTGAACAATTAATTATGTTTCAGGCACTCCAATGCTTGTGGGCAAACATGCTACCACCTGTAAAAAGTGTTTGGGATGGTTTGCCTCTAAGGGCCTAAATCTAGGACACATTACAACAGTAAATGACACTGACAGCTTAGCACAGGCTGTGTTTTATCAGCGAAATTTTATAGTGATATGGAATGCTCGAGATGTGTTGGAAGGTGCAACAGGGCTGCATAATTATGTGCAGCACAAGAATTGCCATCTAAAAAAAGCCTGAAAGAATGCCATAAGACGTCCAGAAGAAAGATCTGCTCAAAAAGACTGGAGGCTATATAAAACACACAACCACTCCGCTTCTGCTCATCACGTAATTAAATGTACTTCGATTTTTTGGGGTTTTCGCATTTTGAGAGCATGGTTGGAACTGTTAATTTTGCACGAAAGCTTGGAGATTTTATTATATAATAACATGAAATTGCCGACTGGCGATAAGTTCATAACAGAGTTGCGAGATTATTCGACACTTTTAGACATTAACGTGAATAGTGCAATATTAAAGTTAGGTAGATAGCACGATTGGAAAACATTGAATATTTTCAAAGTATCTTTCAAAGTTAGACAACACAAATTGGAAGTTCTAATCGGTTGTGTGAAATTGTAGTATTGTATGAAACTCGGATGTATGGAATCATGCGCGGTGTTGAAAACGAGAGAGGTGCCCCTAGCACACATATGCAAACTACATTCGTTGCAATGAGTTAGAACTAGTTGGCCAGCGGATATAGCACATTTTGAGCGCTTACAATCGACCTTCGCAATTGTAAACATACACCGACTTTTCCCGCCAGCGGCGGCGTGCTTTCCCGCAACGCACCGGTGATGGCCGGGTAAGGGGAGAAAGAGAGGTGCCCTCGGAGAGCTCCTCGCCTCGTTAGAGTATTTTGCGCCAACAGTTCAAAGAAAAGGTCGCGTGTATTCGAAGCAAATCCTTTAAGAAAAACATGAACATTTCTTACAGGTGCCCAAAACATTATTTTTGGTTGCGGGATCTTGCAACAGTTTGACAACTCAGGCGAGAATTTAAACCTTTACATGAACAGAATTTTATTCAGTGCATTTGTGTGCTCTTTTTTCAGCGACTTCCGTGGGGTGGATCGTGACTGACGGAAAATCGTGAGTCATCAGGCCCATTACGTCATTCCAAGTGCATTATAGCTTGGGTTGAAAATAACAAGAAAGCAGCTAGATAATTGCAAATGCGAGCAATTTTTAATGAAAAGCTACCCAGTGATGGTACACAGCCTAGTCGTCATCATCCCCATCATCATGAGCAGTATCATTACCATTATGAACTTAATTATGTCCAGTGTAGAATGAATGCATCTCCCATAAAATGAACTTCAACCAGTCCTATCCCATGATGTATGAACCTACTCTTCGAACACGAATTTTTAAATTTCGTTGCTTTTTTTTTCTCTAAGTAATTCCTCAAGAGTTCGCACATTTGGCTCGAGGCCCATTCGAGCTTCTTTTGTCAAGGATCCTGCAATGTATGCTCAAAGGTTGCCAGCGACCACATAGCTGTTTGGGTCTACTGGAAAACTGGTAATGTTAAAAATGCGCCTTCAAAGTAGCAAAAACCTTTCCCTAGCTGCTTATACATGTTATACATTCTAGTAGCTGATAACAGCTAGTGCAAGCTTCCAGTTGTATTTGTGAATGCATCATGTGCTCTGTTTTTTTTTTTAATTTCAGGGACATAGATCACAGACCATCAAGACTAAACAACCAATTTCAGGACACGTGAGGGCTTTGTAGCTATCAATGATAGTAATATGATGAATGTTCTTAAAATTCTGGCCATAAAACAAATTCCGCTATAGATTTCATTTTACACCAGAATATATACTGCTTCGAGTAAGTTATTGTTAATAAAGTACGACTTCGGTTTTAATTTGGGACATCAGAAAAAGTGTCACTTTACTCCCTCGTAGCAGCACTGTTCGACCTGCTTGCAAGATGTACTCCAAGGGCTGTGGCAGACAGATTGAGAAAATACTTTTTGTAGCATTAGATAACTAACTTAGTAGAGAAACAACAACTAGCATTGTGCTCATGAACAACGTATAATCCGAAAACTATTTTTTTACTGATTACTATTTGTTTCCTTCACGTTTTCACGTATAGGAGATGCAACACTTAACACTTTAATAACTTCCTTTTTTCTTTGCCATGTGCAATGTTTCAGGACACCCGATTGGCGCATGGCACTGCTGCAGGCAATGGTGGATGCCGAGCCACAAATTTCTGCTGCTTGCAGAGAAGTGTAAGTAAAAAACCAGCTAGAATATCTAGTTCGCACTTGCGTTGAATATAAAACAGTACGTCTTTAGCAGCAGCTCTATTTTTACGCTTGATTGTTGTTGTATTGTTTTTTTTTTCTGAGTAGAAGTTACGTGATTGTACAATTGTTTGATCGAAAGGCCTTAGCCTGCCAGGGCAATGCAGCTTTTAATTTTCAATTGTATCTCTAAGTTGTATTTAATTATAAGTGGAAAAATAATTTTTGAAGACAATGCTTCCCTTTCTGACACTTCAGTGCAGGAGTGTTTATTAGGTTATCTTTCTTTTATTCCAGGAAGTCTGGATACAAGGGGGTTCTCTTAGGAAGCAAGGTCCCAGTTATTTAAATGCCTGCTTCTTCGTGTTGTAACATTCAGTTGGTCATTTAGAGACTAATGTTAAGTGTTAAGTTCTGTCATAATCCTGATTCAGAGAACAAATTAATTTGTCTCGCAAAGTGTTTCCCACAAGTAAAGCAGTCGTAGTTGTGGCGCCTTTTTAGATTTTGACATTTAGGATATGTTACTGTCTTCCTACATAGTACAATAATCTGCTGCTGATAAAAGCAGCCACGGCGATAAAATACAGGTTTCGTTCATTGAAACGACTTGTTTGTCCCGATTACAATGATAGCTTGATCACAATCTTCAAACAAATAATGGCGATATCTATGAAAGCAGATGAAGCAGTGGTAACTCCCCAGCCCCTTTCTGATAATTTCTCTGAAACGTCACAGAATCTTGTTTGTGCGATTGGTGGTCACCGTCTTAAGCCGCCACTGAGAAACATAAGTGGGCGATTGCAGTGGGGCCTGTAGTTTCATTTGGTCATAACACCTGAATTATAAAGCACTTAACAGTCTACTATTGTTTTTTGCTTCATGCCCATATTAAAGCGAAGCTTTCAGCCTCTCATTGATTTCATCCATAGTAGACCCAAAACGCACTGCAGGAAAGCCAACTTTCTCTGACAAGTGATGATGATCATAGGTGAAGTGAAGAAACTTAAAACCCTCCCTGTGGTTGGAATCCAACCTGGGTCTCTTGCGTTATGAAGCCAACGTCTATCCAATTGCGCTTTCTTGAAGCAGTTTGAAATTGGAGAGGGGTGCATGGATGGGCAAAATTAAACAGAAAAATGCACCCTTCCGTCTATAAATGACGATTTTTGAGCGTTCGGGAAAGCCATGCAATGCTTGTACTATCAGCAAAGTACCAGAGAGCACAATCGCAGTGCAGTAAACTGTCCTGATAAGAAGCAGGTGCTCACTTCTGGGTCGCTTGCTTCATTTGGTGTTGGACTTGATTTCGGAAAGCTTTGCATTCCCGTTGTTTTGACGGAGAAATAGTTTATTTTTATGCCTCTCCTGCCCACAATACGTTAATGTCAGAGATGGCAAAATGACTTCTAAAAAGTAATTAAATTACATTAGTACTCATTACTTTCTTAGAATTTTCTAAAATGTAATTAAATTACATTAGAAATTACAGGTGGCAGAAGGCAATGACATTACATTACTATTACTTATCAAAAGTAATGAAATTACTTTGAAACACATTAAAAGGGAACAAAGAGGCACGTGAAAGCAGGCAGAGCTCTAATCGAAGCATTGCTTCCTTCGCGTTCGTAGAGTTCCAATGCCCACAGACTCTCTGGGCATTGGAACTCTACTTGGTCAACTTTCTATGCCGTAAGAGAAGCGCGCAGCTTACGTATATCGTAGTCAAATGTAATTGGGAAAGTAATGAGTAATTTTCATGAAACTACTGGCATGAAGTAACTTATTACATGACTAAATTACCAACACTCAAAAGTAATTCATTACATTACTCATTACAACAGAAAGTAATTTAATTACTGCCAAGTCTGGTTAATGTAGTGTGAAATGTGAAATTCTTTCAATATTCGTTGCACTTTTTTAACATCTTTCGCAACATCTTTCGCAACTGAAGTGTAGCTGAGGGATTTGCCAACAGCCACTTCTTTCAAATTGAACGAAGTTATATTTTGTCTTCATGGCCCCTTTAAAGCAGTATATGCCTTAATTAAGTGGCATCGCTCAAGATAAAGTTACAAATGGCTGAATTGAAAGTTCTAGTAAAAAAAACAAAAACATGAAACAAGGTACTCGCAATCTTGTGTGTGCATTAGCTACCACTTTGCATTTTTGAAGGTGTCACTCAACTTAGAAAATTTTCTCACGAAATGATCAAAAATGCCTGGAAAAAAATCCCGGGCCATCTCCATTACCGTGAAACCCGGGGAGGGGCAAAGCATGCAGTGTATAAGTGTATTCTTGATGCCTTGGCGTTTTTGCCAACGGAGATGAAACTGTTGGGGGTAGGGTATAGGTAGCTTTGCTGTAAAGTCTCGTGTCTTTGAAGCATGCAGCTCTCTAGCATGAGACGTAAACGAGTGTCTTGGTGTTTTTTAGTACGTGCTACGTTCTAGTACCGTGACTACGTGAAACGACGATTACGACGATGATTACGATGACGACAACGACAGGAGATGCTAACTGCCCCAGCGCCTAAAGGACTTCGCCCCTAATTCAACAAATTTGGAAAACATCGTTCTTTCCATCTCCTTGTAAAGCAAAATTGACTCGAATTATTTTTTCTATTTGTTGTAGGTCAGAAAGCTGGCAAAGGGGACTATAAAAAGGGATGAAATACTAGAGGACACCTTGTGCAACTTGGTTGAGGGGGAAACGCAGGCGAACAGGATCCACACCGACACTGTTGAAGGAATGAAGACAAGCCTAAGCCAAGCCACGCAGGTGCATGAAAAAATGCTCCAGGATATGCAGGAAGAAGAGGCACGCTTTGCCAGGGTGATGGAGGAGAAACAGCGGAGGAGGAAAATGGAAGAGCAGGAGCGAGAGATGGAAAGGAAGAGAAAGAGAGAGGAAAACAGGAACACAGGCGATCACCATCAAGGTCCACATACAGCGATGGGGATTGTAACATTAACAATGACAATACTTTCTTTCAACCCTGGAGGTCTGGGGTGTTCTGGAAAGGCCAAAGGCCCGTACCGAAAAGCCCATCACACCGACTTTTACAGTGCAAGAAAAGGAGGGATGGGGATGAAAAGGATGTAGAGAGAGACGGGAGTGGAGTGTGTGCGCTGATGTGAAGTGTGAAAGGGCTGGAATGCCAGAGACTGATGATGGTGCCAGTGACTGTTAGAGACTGAGTGGCATTCGGGATGTAGACAGTCACTGCATTTTTTTTTTTTTTTTTGCTGTGTTATGGTGTTGTTTCTGGCTGCCCCAGAACTGCTCAGAGCTGCTCTGGGCTGGCAAATAAGAGGCTATCAGTTGAGTACAGTCCATAGAACAGTGCTAACAGTGTCGGGCCAAACATTTTGTGTGGGGACTGGATAAGACTAGCTCCAAATACAAGGATACACCAAATATCAAAATTTTACATAAAGGTAACAGAAAAGTATAGGAATATTGCAGCTTTCCAAGATTGGAAGTTGGTCCTTACACTGATCTCTTAAAACATTTCCTTCGTCTTGAATGTAGCGGAAACGAAAAATATTTTATCTGCCAGGCGGTGGGCGTGAGGCCTGCCCTAATGTGCGCGCGCTCTCATGCGCATGATGAGCAATTCCTTTGTATTTTTAACTGCGGACACAAAAAATTACAATTTGCTAAGCAGCTCCCGAAATTACATACTGGTAATTAGACCTCTGAAAAGAGGGCAGCTCTCTGATTGCAAACAACTCACCACAAACAGCTTTTCCAAACAGCTCACCGAGATTTACATTGCGTTTCGCAAATAAATTCCCCCGCACCAAGGGTGCATCGACAAAAAAGTTTGTGCAACAAAATGAGGCGTACACGATTGTTGGTGTTGGGTTTGAGTGTGCCCCCTTTTAGGTTCCCTTTGCATGGGGCTTTACCAAGCCCAACCTTGACTACCTGAATGCCTTCATATATTTCTGATAAATTGTGATTTGCTCTCCGATGTATTACTCAACTTTATACAGTAACGGAAAAATCACTATGTTACTTTTTTGCAGTCACAGTAACTGTAAAAAGCTATTTTTGAAAACTCCGAACTGTAACAACCGAGTTAATTTTTTGGCTTCTGTAACTAACTGCAACACTGCTACTTTTTACTGGTAATGTGCCAGTGCATTGCCACAAGCATGCTTTGCACAGGAGCTCAAAAAGCTCACGTGCCCCAACGCCCAGCATATTCACAGAGTTCAGCCGTGAGGATGGCTGTCTTTGCTGTTACATCACAGACATATCAGGCCAAGTGTTACATCAGGTGGTACTAGTACCAATGTTGGAAGGAGACTTGAAACGATTTCTGGCCTTGAATCACTCATGATGTAAAGAGGACAGTCACAGGAAAAAGCCAAATGGAAGCGCATGTGATAACAGGGCGGCATTTGCGTTAGTGCATTGTGCCTAGTTTACATAGTAAGCCAACAAGCATGTTGCTTTGTACTGAAGCATACGATGATCACTAAAAGAGACTGCCAACGACCCATTTCAATCTTGTTGACCAGGGATGCCCAATGCCCAGGCCACAATGCCATTTCGTAAGCATTTGTGTCACATCAGTAATTGGTTCATTGAGAGCAACAGCTATTGCCAGCAATCACGCTGAGCCCCAATGAACAATATAGAATTTTTGTTTAATTTCAGCTTGCTCTATGCGCTTCGTGAGTGTGCATGGATGTAGACCACTTGATCATAATAAAGGCAGCGTGGTGATGATGACTTCAGAGTAAGAGGCTGTTTGCTGCAGGCACCTGCAAGAAGACCAAGAGAGACGTGACATTAGAAGGATGCTAACCTCCAAGGCTGCCGATATGGATCTTGTAAAACACAGCCAATAAATTGCCAAACAAGCAATTTTATGGGCCCATTATTTTTGTTTAGAGTCTACGACTCCTGAAGACAACACATGCAAAATATTACAGTCCTATCATAAATATTCACGAAGCTGTTACTCTTCAGGCTCCTATAAATGACCATTTTTGCTTACAGCTCCAAACTGACTTCCTCAGAATTTTTTTTTTTGTCGAAACTAATGTTGCGGGTGCAATCCCATTACAGCTGTCACTAGAGAGGAGGCATCCAGCGATGTCTTGTACAGCTGCTGCTGTACCTTTTGTATACATACTAGCACTTGTGTCCATTACCAGAACAAGTGATGCATACAAACAACTTTTGTGCGTTCCCCATATGAGCACAGGTTGGCGAACCTTAGAGGGGCCATGCAGACAAAATACGAGTTTGTTTTATTCAAAAGATTTCGTGTTTTATAGTGCCCCCAGCACATGTCCGGAAGCAAATGATGCTTTATTCACTGATGGATTAATCCATCTAGGTTAAAATTTCGATTCTCCTGCCAAATCGTGTGTTTTCATGATGGGTGCAATGACGTCACAAGAACCGGTCTTCACGCTTAACTTCGTGTGCTGCGGACCCTTACTTAGAGTTAGTCAACCTAGATGGCGCCACCATACTGTGGTGGGCCGTTTTCTGCTTTTGCTTTGTTTTTTATTTATTCGTACCTGGCTTGTTTTTGTTCAGGTAGATAATAATTGTTTCCTGAAACATGGTGTTTGCTTGAGAAATATGGACATGTAAGACACCGTCGCTTGCGTCAGTTGGCCAGTGTCGTGTTAGACAACTCCAAAGCGCTGCAGGACTGTGCAGCTAAAACAAGCATAGTGCGCCCAGTACCAACAGCAGTGTGCATCGGTACTTCCATGTTTACATGTAACTTCATAACTTTCGTTGTTTACCCCACCACTCTTACTGCTGAAGAAAGAATATGCATTACATTTGAGCGCAAATAGTCATTCGGCAAGCTTAAAGCCCTGCCTAATTTGCGTTTGCTTCAGCCGGCCTCAACCAATCGCACAGCTGGGCACATATGACATCATAGGTTTTGTTGTGGGAAATACCGTAAAAACCCGAATCCAAGACGACCCCGAATGCAAGACGAACCCTTAAGTGACAACAAGCAATTTTGGAAAAAAAGAAAAGAAAGCTTACATGCGTTTATTCCGAATCACTATCGCTGCTGACTTCCTTGTCACTGACTTCTTGCCAGAGAAGGTCATCTTCCGACCCGTCTAGCGCATTTGAAATGCCACATTTCTGGAACGAGCGAACGACCATGGTGTCCGGAATCCCGTGCCACGCATCCAAAATCCACCCCACAAGCTGAGACAGCGACGCGCGCTTCAGACGGCCCGTTGGAGTGAGCGCGTGGTCACCTTCTTGCATCCACTCGTTGTACAGGCACCTGACCCTGTCCTTAAAAGGCTTATTAATGCAAACATCCAGAGGCTGTAACTGGGAAGTCATCCCTCCTGGGATGACCACCATGTCGCACTTGTTGTTCGCCAGCAACGCTTTGCTGGTATCGCACATGTGGCCTCTAAAGGAGTCCACGACCAACATGGACCGCGGACTCAGGAGTGCTCCGGGACGACGAAGCCAGACGAGCCGAATCCACTCGTCGAACAGTTCGGCCGTCATCCACCCTTTGTCATTGCAGCGGATAATGGCTCCACGAGGAAACACTTCCGTCTTCGGAAGAGTCTTCCTGCTGAAGATGATGTAGGCGGCAGTCTCCTCCATCTGCAGTGCAGGCCAGCATGACAGTAACTCGTTGCTTCTCGTTGCCCGTCGTTCTCACTTTCACTTGCTTGGCTCCAACTGCCTCTACAGTTCGGGTCAGGGGCATGTCGAAGTAGATCGGAGTTTGGTCCGCGTTCCCTATTTGACCCAGGCAATAGCCGTGGCGGCGCCGCAGTCCGATCACGTAGCGTTGAAAGCTGGTTAGCTTCTCTTCAAAGTCGACTGGTAAGCGTTGACAAATTGAAGTCCGCCGTCGAAGAGAGAGTCCAGAGCGCTTCATGAACCGCTGCACCCAATGTTTGCTGGCCTTGAACACGGCTGCGGAAAGGCCACGCTGCCGAGCGATTTCCCTCGCTTTTGTTTGCACCATCTCGGTTGTGACGGCAATGCAGCCATTTCTTGCATTCCGAACGAATGTCAGCAACTCCTCTTCAAGTTCTAGGTGCCGTCCTTTTCTCGGCCCGCTAAATGCCTTCCCAGTGCCGGAGCAGCTTTGCAGGCGATCAGCGTCCTTCATCCACCGTCGAACATTTGCCTCGGAAACGCCGTACCTCCTTGCTGTAGCGAGATTGTTCCCTGTCTCCTTCGCGACTACAATGACTTTTCGCTTGAACGACGCTGTGTAGTAGCTTCGGGATGACATCGCATCCGCTGCTTCGAAAGTGGAGTTACACTGAAAGCGCGATGGGCGCGATGTAACACGATCAGCGAAAGCAACACGTCAAAGGCCGATCCACACGACGGACCGAGTCCGCGGTCCAAACGGTCACGTGATGCTACGTCACGGTCCGCCGCGGTCCGATGCAGCGGCGAGAGCATCCACACGGCGGACCGCCGTAGCAGACGACAGAGCGGACCAACCAGCTAGGTACACTCTCTACCGCAGTGCTCCCAACCAGACGTACTTGCGAACCCATACGAACTGCTCGCGCCCGCGCCGCGCATGGTTTACGCTATGTATATTTTGCGCTGGGTTTCGCGGTTCACGCACGCATCGAGCCTCGACGGCCTCGATGCGTGCATGCTCCCTGTCTCCACGGAGGGACATGCGCGCGCGCTCATTCAGGCACCCAAGACCGCGCTTGTTTTTTAGACAAATCGTTGGGCGACTGATCACATTATTTTGTTCCGATGGAGAATAAATTCGTGAGTTTAGGTATACTCGCGGCGGCCGCTGCCCCCCCCCCCCCTCTTTTTTATTTTTAGGATTTTTGTTCGCACCCGAATCCAAGACGAACCTGCGATTTGGCGTTTCCATTTTTGGAAAAAAAGGTCGTCTTGGATTCGGGTTTTTACGGTAAGCTAGTGGGTCGCACGGCCATTTCTTTTTTCCCTAATTATAGAGCTTATTTGAATGAAGTTTACGTTAAAAGTTGGGTCAGCATGATTCAAGCGAGGCAATCTTTCGAATGAACCAAACTTGTGCTGCCTGTGTTGTCTGCTGCATGGCCCCTTTAATAAGAAGTGTCAACAACTAAGGAAGTTGGTTAATTTTAATGACTTAAAGGGGCTGTGAAGACGAAACGCAAGTTTGCTTCATTCAAAGCACTGCTTTGCACCAATAAAAATGGCACAACTTTTATCGTAAACTTAAAAGCAAACAATAGAGGCACTGAAGAAAACAGACGATGCAGTGGCAACTCCCCAATCACTTTCTGGCGAAGTCTGTACGACATCACAAAGTCCTGTTTGTGCGGTTACGCCTATCGACCTGAGCGATTGCCAATAAACATGGCTGGGTGATTGTAGTGGGCCTCTGGTTTTGTTTGATCATATTACTTGAATACTCAAGTGCATTTACTACAATGCTAACTATGTCTCTACTGTTGGTCCATATCACATCACTGTAGTTGTTTCAATATTTCCTGCATTTTTTCTTTCGCTTAAAAAGGCGTCTTTTTTCATGGCCAGAATGCAGCGGAGCGAGTTGCCAAAGGGTGGAGAAGAATATGCTATTAGGCAACTTGCTGCTGAGCTGTGGACCCCATTTTGCTGCAGAGATAGATGAAGACCAATAGCCTTCTGTTCTTTTTGTAAAAAAAAAAAACGCTTCGTCTATCTTCGTTTTGAAATGTGTACCAAAGGCCAGTTCTTCCACACTCAACAAAGCTGTACTCCGTCTTCATGCCCCTTTAACCCTTTCAGACGGCGCTCGCTATTTCACCCTACAAAATATTTTTATTGTTTCTATGCTGTGTATATTGCCAAATAAGATGAATTGGCAGGTTACTGACCCCAACACAGTCTTCGTTTTTTTTTTTTTTTTTTTTTCAGTCATGTACACAATTGTGTAGATATTAGCACCACAGAGGTCAGGAGCGTCAGGTAGCGCTGAATATTTCTACATACGTTTATGTTTGCGTGATATGCCTTGTTTTGATATTTTTTGGGGGCCACAGGTCTTTTGAGAAAATGAGGAGAAAGACTTGAAAAAGCTCAGCCGCTAAAGCCGTCGCGTACGTCACCAAGTTTGTTTACGGTTGCAGTAATCTTACTAGCTGCCAGATGGCCCTAAAATCTTCATTGTTAGACGAAGGATACAAAATTATGCTGAACTAGTGAAAACTTTGAGTTTTTTTACCTTTTTGGTTTTTATGCTGCAAACAATACCTCTTCGCACACTAACAATAAAAATCGAACAAAAACCGGTCATCAGTTAGCATAGAAATAGGTACAATCTATTGCTTTCAACCAGTTTCGGTTTCGGTTCCTGGCAGCACAGACGGCAGTTCTGGGCAGTGCCACAGATGCTATTACGTCACACTATTCGGGTCACAAAACTGCAAGTTGTGATGTCAATCAAAAACCCTTGCCGTCACAAGCATTTTTCGCATCGTCTGTGATGGTTTCAAGTGGTCGGCACTGGCTCGTCCGACCTAGCGCCGCGGAAAACTTGAAAAGTGAATTGAAAATTCGTGTAATCAGACATGATTCAATGCGTTCAATTTTTAACTGACCACATTTCATTTCGTTTCTGTTCATGCTCTTGGTTTTTCATTGGTTTTCGAAGACAAAGCGTTAATTTTTTGCCACTTTGCCAAAGTTGACGATGTCATTGAGACATCCGGCCTGACGAAACGCGACCGCCAACAGTGTGCAGGAGAGTGTTTCCACTTCCGTAAAGGGTTACCCAACGTTACTCAGAACGAGTAGTTCCCAGAACACTGACTGTCTTTTGTCATGCTGATAGCGATTTCGCTGGCGCTGGCAATCTGAGTAGCTCGCCGCCAAGCCAATTAAAATTGGTTTTCGATGTGTCCCCCGACTTGGCTGGCTGCAAAAATTGCTGAAAAACGTTTTCACAGACTACTAAACCCAATAATATCTTTTAGGAATCTGAATTTGGTGCTAGTACTCGTTAAACAGTGCGATAGAAACACAGGAACAATCTACAAAAGATGAGCGTTTTTCGTTCATCTTTTTTCTGCGCTCGCACGCTGCTGTTCGACCCTCACTAAACTTTCCCAACTTTTTAACCAAAGCGCAAAGGACGCACCCCGATGAAGATGACGATGATCGCGTTTCCGATCAGGGCCGTTCCCCATCCTCGTAAGCCGTCCTGAGGAGCCGGTGGCCCTCGGGCTCGCGCGCCTCGAGGCGCCCCCAGCGGCTGGGGGGCCAGACGCGGTGCGAGGCCCTGGCCACGAGCAGGCCCAGGGCGGACGGGGCCGAAGCGGGTTGCTGTCCAGCGAGTGGGCGTGGTTGTCCCCTCGAGCCAGAAGTGGCCCCGCGGAACCGTCACGAGCCGCTCCCGGTAGCCCAGCGTTCGCACCGTGTCCCCCTCGAGGGCCACCACCCGCTTGATCAGCTTCTGCTGCGGGTCACGCGGGGACCTGGGCACAGGAAATTTTAACAAAACAATTCAAGTTGCTGCTGCTGCTCCACTTTTGTCTTTATAAGCAAAGCTTTTTACCACTACCAGCCAACTGTTCTTTCGCGGCGTGCGGAACAATAAACTCCCAATGCGGGGGGAGGGGGTGTTCCCTCACGGAGCACACTGTAGATGGCGCGGCGAATTTACCAACCGTTCCCCGTGAAAAGGTGCCTGCTCAAACTGGCGGGCGCATTGGAGGGACGGCTTTGTTGTCTGCTTTAGCGACGGTTGTTTTGGGCCTGTTTCGGCACAGCTTCGTGTACATTGCGCGCTGCCTTCACACGGCTTGATTAATTTGTTCGACAGCACCTCCAGGGTAACCCGCACCTGCCCGAATTAAGTGGCCGTACACCAAAGATACCTTAAGGATTAGTTTGCAGGGTAGGAAAACAAAATGTACAAACCACATACAGACATCTGGCCGCTACAGAAACACTACGTTTCGCACACTGCCTGCCACAAATGGAACTCCGTTTTCTAAATTGGTGATTACCAATTCAGTTGTGTTTTAACAGGTATCACAAAAGGCAGAAGGAGCAACTAGTTCTGATAAACAGCGATTATAAAAGTTCCCTCAGCTTTCTCGCAATTCTCAAACTTACTAAACTAACTGGTCTTAATCAGTATAAATGGGAGTCACTAAGCTCACATGCCGAATTGCTTCGGTGTCTGCGCTTGTGTCACGCTTTGATCTAGCCCCGAGCTAGCACATCAGGACGGCTAGGTTCTGCTGTGCTCCGCTCCGTTTTCTTTCTTCCGATGCAAGGCCGGGCCACAGCGGCGGCATCCGCTGCTCTAGCCCAGCCGTGGCTGACGCTGCTGTGTTGGACGCCGCCCCCGCGAGTCCCAGGTAACAGCTGGCAGAATTTCTGGTTTCACGCTTTGTAGAGCCACGTGTGTGAATTCAAGTGACGTTGCATGGTCAATCGTTGAGGGTGTCATTCAAAGCTTTGCTTTCCAATCACCTTCACAGCGTGGATTGGAGCCAATTGTTTACTGTTGCTGTACGGCTCCCCATACATATGTTCCCACTACCCTCTGTAATGCCTCTGGCCTTCAGGGTAAAGTAAACAAATAAACAATGCAACAAAAAAGTTTTTTCTGTCCTGATTACTTTGTATGCGTGTTTTCCTTTTCCTTTTTTTCTTGCTGTTTCTTTCACTATGCAGCGTGTAGTAGAATGTCAGAATGTGCCCACCAAAATGCCAGGATATTGGTGCCTGGCAAACTCATACCTCCCCTCACCACTTGTATTGATGGAAATGAAGAGTATTATTATTATTATTATTATAAGTACACACATGCAACAGATGTTGCCAGATGGGAGCATTTGATGGAGGCTAACACGAGAGCACCATGTTGGGCAAGTTGGTATCGAATGAATCATGTACCGCATTTCCCGGTCTATAATTTGCACTTTTGTATAAGTCAAAACGACAGTTTCCCCAACCAAAAAATGTATATAAGTCGCACCGGTGTATAAGACGCACCAGTGCACAAAATGCACTTGTTATTAAGGTAAACTCATAGAGGATCAGTTCGTTAGAAATTGCGGCAAAAGTACATGGCGCCGCCTCTGAATGCATCCCCCAATAAGCAGTGCCATCTCTACACGTGCATCTACCATCCAAAGTCTAGACATAACTAACTTCTCAAAAATGGTTTATTGATACACACAGGCGGCATTTAGGCAAAACCAACGAAGCCTTCTTCCTCCAACTTGCTAACAAATTCATTCATTTAGAGCATAGAGCTGTGTCTCTTAACGTGCACTGACATCACGCAGCACACAGGCACCTCCTCAAGCGCAGACTACACGCGGCCACCACATACTGGATTTATTCCATACATAAGTCGCACCGCTGGACAAGACGCGCAAACAAAAATTTCAGAAAGAAACTGCGACTTATACACCGGAAAATACGGTACTAAAAACAGTGCAAAGACACTCGTTTTTATCTTTTTCACCATCCCATCTTTGCTAAAGATTTCCAAGGCCCCAAGATTTTGACGCTGACAAGATATTTTTTGGGACCTCACCACCCCTACTGGGCTTAGTGAAAAAGAGCTAGGATTCCTGCTGCTGTAACACTTTTCGCGCATGGCAAGAGCACTGTCTCTAAATGGTCTCTCTTGTGTGTGTTTTCACTGTTTAGGGGCATATACACCCACACGCTCTCCAAAATTTGTTGGAAGTTAGCGCTCGTCCCTCCTTGGCCCTTGTCCCTATTTTGCGATACGTCTGCAAGACAACTTCACCAACAAGACCTAGTACTTCACACTCTCATCAAGAGGGGCTGGTTTTCGAAGCAGGACGAACAACCTGCCGCTTCTTCATGCAGTCGCCTACAGATGGCGACACCATCTCATGCATGACTGGGCCACTTTTGCAACGTCACCTACAGATGGTGACACCATTCTGGCCCTGTGCTGATGGGGCAGGTTGGCGTGTATACACCTAGAATAAAACTGGCTCGTCACCGACATGTACATGGCTGGTGGCTCACCCAGGTCCTCCGTTTTATGCGAAAAAGTCTGAACATCACATTACCCGTATTTGGTAACTAATTCTACTGAGCAATTAACTGGTGCAGAAAAAACACACTTAACTATAGGGTGTTACAACAATAAATGAACGTTCTTGAACGGTTCCCGTGGGCAAACCACTTCTACGGTCGCGCTCAAACTTTGAACCAACGTCGCACATCGTGGTCTATTTTGTTTAACATCACCAAGAATGGCACTGACGCTTGTGGGCGTATTTAGAAAACGAATAAAAATGATTTTCACGCGTAAAAGAGCCGGTGGCCTGCTTGGACAAGACAACCACCTCATAACGATGGCGCCACGTAATGTATCCAGAATTTTAAAAAAACGCGATTCACCTGCAAACCAGCATCGCATGTTTTGTTTTGGACAGCCCAGGTGGTGCCGCAGTTCCAAAGTGGTCATCTTGTCCAAGAGGACACCGGCTCTCTTACGCGCAAAAATTATTTTTATTCATTTTCTCCGCGCTGATTTTGGTGTTAAACAAACAATACCACAATTTGCGACCTTGGTGCAAACTTTGAGCGCGAATGTTGAAGCGGTGTGCTCAGGGAAACTGTTTAAGGACGCTCATTGTCGTAACACCCTGTACAGCGGACTGCCTGTGTGTGAGAACTAATTTTACCAGGCAGTAGAATTAGTTGCGATCAGCGATACACATTAGAGAGTTATAGCAGATCGAAAAATCGGTTCCAGTACGGTACGCGGTTCCCGTTACCGGACTGTGCCGGGAAGGAAGAGTTATAGCAGACCGTAACTACCGGATGCATGCTACCCTGTGTGACTGGGAGCGACTTGGGTTGTATGTAGTTAGGCAATTCTTCGTGAGTCTGTGGCGTTTCCTGTGCAGAAATATTAGTTTTGGTTCTCAAAAGCGCCAAAGGCAGTATTAAAAATATATATATATCCAACGCCCCTACGGAGATTCGAACAAGCAACTGCGTGAACATGAAATGGGCATGTTACCTCTACACCACCTCAACAGGTGGCGCCAGCAGGTCAAGCTGGGCTCTCAGTACATACGACTGGCTGCTTCCAGTTTTCCGTTGTATTTCAGAGTCCCTCGCACTGATACGGCCTGTTCCTCACTCGCCGATTTGTAGACGGGCCCCATGTTGCTGTTAATATTAGTTATGTAGCCGTATCGCCCTTATTTATCCTAAAAGAAGCTATCGTACATGCGTCGCTCTACGACACAAGCCACGGCAGTAGGGCCGGGACCGTGTTTCGCTTGCTGCTTGAGCTGTCAGAATCGCGCGGATTTCACTAGTTGCAAGCTCATTTTTTTTAAACGATCTTATATTTACAATCCGTTCGACTAGGCGTGAGCTAATCGTACGTCTCGCAAACTCTTCCAAAGCGGCCGCCCGCTTTCGAACGGCGGACACGGTGCGTCTCGGTACCGTCGGCCAAGTCGCTCCGGTATACGGTAGGGTTCTGCGCATGCGCAGTGTCATCCAGACGGTAGACGTTACCGTACCGGAACCGTTTTTCCGATCTGCTATAACTCTCTATATATAGCAGATCGGAAAAACGGTTCCGGTACGGTACACTGTACCCGTTACCGGACCGTACCGGGAAGCCTCGTTTTAAGAGTTATAGCAGACCGTAACTACCGGCCAAGCTACCGTGACTGGGAGCGACTTGTGTTGTACGTCGTTTGGCAATTTTTCTGAGTCTGTGGCGTTTCCTGTGCTGAAATATTTGTTTTCAGTTCTCAAAAGCGCTAAAGACAGTATTGGAAAAAAAAAAAAAAAGAACATCCAACGCCCCTACGGAGATTCGAACTGCGACTGCGTGAACATGAAGCGGGCATTTTACCTCTACGCCATTTCAATAGATGACGCCAGCAAGTCAAGCTGGGCTATCAGAACATACGGCAGCTGTTTCTAGTTTTTCGTTGTATTTCAGAGTCCCTCGCACTGATACCGCCTGTTCCTCACTCGCCAATTTGTAGACGGGCCCCATGTTGCTGTTAATACTAGTTATGTAGCAGTATCGCCCTTATTTAACCAAAAATAAGTTATCGGACATCCGTCGCTCGACGACACAAGCCACGGCAGTTGGGCCGGGACCGTGTTTCGCTTGCTGCTTGAGCTGTCAGAATCGCGCGGATTTCACTTGTTGCAACCTCATTTTTCTTAAACGATCTCATATTTACAATCCGTTCGACTAGGCGCGAGCTAATCGTACGTCTCGCAAACTCTTCCAAAGCGGCCGCCCGCTTTCGAACGACGGACACGGTGCGTCTCGGTACCGTCCGGCCAAGCCGCTCCGGTATACGGTAGGGTTCTGCGCATGCGCGGTGGCGTCCAGACGGTAGACGTTACCGTACCGGAACCGTTTATCTGATCTCTGCGGTACTAATCACGGCGCATCGGCTCACTTGATGGCGACCACTTCGCCGCGCTGCACGTCGCAGCTCCGCGACGCCCACCGGTTGAGCAGCACGTAGTCTGAGAACGCCTCGGGCTCGGGGTTCAGCTCGGGCTGCATGGACACGCCCTCGACCTTGGCGACGTACGCGATGCAGTCGACGAACGCCACCGCCACGGGCACGCCGAACGCCGCGCGCCGAAGCACGACCGCTGCGCGTTGCCGCCACATGGCTCGCCGGCTGCTGTACAGAGCATGAAAATAGGCCTAGCGGTTCGCCGCCATCTCAGGCTCGTGTTTGCGCCGTCGGCGTAATTTGAGCACGCGGTCCGAACCGCTGCGCGGCCCGATCTTCGAAGAGCAGTCGACGACGACCGCAGCGGTGGATGTCGTTTCACATGCGAGCTGCCATCTTGCTCCGAAGAGTCATCATTGTTACCAACTCCGTTTTCAGGAAATCTCTAAACCAGGCATTGTGATACTCTTTATTTCGCGGTCTCCAATTAATTTGTATAAGCACTCCTTATTACTGATGGTTAGACGGTTTTTTATAAAAAATATTTATTATACACATTAAAAACCTAATACCTTTACAAACCGTCGACAAACATGGTCCTTGGCATAAACAATGGCATAAAAATTCAAGCAGTCTGAATTGTACAAAAACTACAAATTTAAACAATACAAAATGTACGGTTTTTGTATTTTAAGGATAATTAGTTGCCAATAAAATGCCATTGATGATGCTGTGTGGTGCCGCTTCACAACTCAAATACTTGATACAGAGAGAGAGGGGCCATCTCATGTGAACTGATGAGGTCAGCGGCTCAGCCCTGCTGGCGTCAACGTTGGCGTTTCGTTTTATACTAATATATATTAGTTTGAAACTATGCTTGCTGGTGGAAGGGAATTAAGAGGACAGAGTTTTAGGACAAAGGCTTTGAAAAGAAAAATGAAATTGCATTGTATGAAAGGAGAGAGAGAGAAAGCGTCAGTTAAAGTGCAGCGGCAGGCTTAGAGATAAGAGAGGGTCACTCAGCGATGCTGTCGATGTCGATGCTAGCAATGCTAGGCGCTCAGTTCGCCGTTCCTTGTGCTGTGTGAGCGTGACTTGTCAGAAAAGCCGTGGAGTGACCCGGCTCTTTGGAGAAGAAGGCGGATCGGTGACTCGGAGTTTAAACCTTACTACCGTGACCATGGCGAGGGACGTGGGAGCGTACCTGTCCGAGCAGAAGGAGAAGAGCCCGCCGGAGCTGTCGCAGCAATGGGCCGAATTCGAGGAGCTCTACAACAAGCGGTAACGTTGTGCCGACAACTCCGTTACTGTGCATGTTTGTTCATTAGTTCCGAGCCTTGATCCCTGTTATTTTAACGGAATTCATTGAACATGCTTTAATCCCGTTTATTTAACAGCAATTGGGCATGTTTGAGACGCTCTTCAACAAGCGGTGTCGTTCCGATGACTCCGTCACTGTGCATGTTTGCCAAGCCAAGCATTGAATCCTGTTCATTTAACATAATTCATTTGACACAATTTAATTATATTCATCTAACACTATTAGGCCGAGTTCGAGGAGCTCTACAACAAGCGGTAGCGTTGTCGTGCCGACGACTCCGAGTCGGCGCTCAGCGCATGTTCGTTCATTACCTCCGTTCATTGAATCGTGTTCATTTAACAGTGTTTTAATTTGCCTGTTTGCTGGACCCTCAGTAATGAACGGGGCGCATTTTTTGGCGTCATGGTAATTTAGGGTGGTCAGAGGTCTCGTCTAAATGAACCGGATCATAAACAAGCCGGAACTGATTGGTTCACATGGTGAGGTTTTGTCGTAGGTAGAGGCGGTCTCGGCGCACGACGACCGGCGGTTGCGTTTTAGCTTGCAGCGCGCGGACCCCATGCTGCTCAACTAATGGTGTCGTTCAGTTGCTTAACCGGGACAGTTGTGGGCACCACGGGGACATCTCATCAGAAAGTATGCGAAGCGCAGACGAGAGCAGACTGGTACAACAACGGTCATACTGCCACTTCAAACTGATATTCATTGAAAACGATGGACCAGACATTCAAACAACGTGCTCACTTATGTATGCGTGACACCATGTCCAATCAAATTAATCACCTGAAAGGTTCTTCTCGTTTGTTGCAGCATGCGATTCGTGCCTGGATCTTGTGAAAAAAAATTGGTGTGTTCATAAATCATTGTCCCCAACTTGCGTTTACGCATTACTCCCTCCACAGGGGCCTAGTGGCTATTATTATGCTAATGCTTACGTGCTAGCTTGCTCGAAAGAAGAAAAAAAGAACAGGTAGAATCCTGGATGATCTGCTTACGGGGCGTTCTTTAGATGTAACAGGAGTTTCTACCTAATGATTTGTATTCACACGCACATTCACAATTGTGGTCGCCCTTGTGATTGTTTTTGAGCTCATCACTACAGACTCACTGAGATCAGCAACGGCATTTATGTGTTTTTGGCCAGAGCAGCGATGGTGCATGCTGAGCAGCCCACAGCTGCACTGCAAGAGTGCACCCTGCCTTTTCGTGGTTGTCCAGTGTGCACTGAGGCTGTTTATTGAGGACGAAAAGGTGCACTGGTGTGTCATGGTGTAGACGGGGGCACACCATTATTCTACGCCGATTTTACTGTAAAGCAGTACACCTCTACCCTCCACGGATTCTTTCGCGACCATTGCCGTCAACAGAAAACTCTCGCGAACAAATGAAAGAAACTATTGGCACCGCCAGGAATTGAACCTGGACACAAATAGAGTAACGGAGCCACAGCCTGTCATTGTACCGACTAAGCTACGGCCGCACAAGAGGACAAGGAGACAGGTGCAGTCAACGAGCATAGCACTGGGTCTACAACCTGCACTCATTCAGAGCCCTCGTATGAAGTTCACGATATGGATCAACAAAGGATCAGCAGGAATAATGCAAGACCACCTCCAACAGGCCGCCAACGTAGTTCAAGCCTATGCAAAAGGTTGCGGGCTAACCTGCACCCCCCAAAAATGCGAGCCCTTGCTCGTGCAAAATAGGCGACACGACGCAGCCATGGGTATAAAGATATCGCTGGACGGACACAGTAACTTTCCTTCCTCAACAATTAAGATATTTGGCATGACCTATCAAGATTATTGCAAAAACAACCAGCTAATCCGAAAACTAAAAGCAACCACAGCGCAAATAATTAGGATGCTCCGAAAAATTGCGAATCAGAACCACGGCATGAGAGGGCAAGACATGCTACGTTTGGTCGAAGCGTTCATTGTTTCTCGAATCACCTATGTCGCCCCCTACTCTATCTTTGAGGTGCAAGAAAAGCAGAAGGTAGACACAATTATCTGCAAAGCGTACAAACAAGCCCTAGTGTTGCCCACAAGTACATCAACTGCTCGACTGCATAACACTCGAAGAACTTACTGAAGCCCACCTCACTGCGCAGAGAACACGCCTAGCCACTACCCCCGCACTTCCACAATCCATCGTAAGTACATCGAACAGCCCACCCACTAGACATTTGGTCAATGTTGCGAGGACCCCCCCCCCCTTGCTCTTCCACGGAACATGAACCCTCAACACCATGAAGGGAGAAGACAGGCCAAAGCCCAAGCCCTCTACGTGCGCACGAACACCGAAGCTGCAGTTGTCGCAACGCCCACTTCCCTCATCACGAGTATAAGTCTAAAGCAGTGCACTACCCTCCAAGCGTAAGATACAGTGATCGCATTAGCCATTGCGGAGACCGTCACCATCACTTACTCCGAAGAAGGTTGTCGTACGTACACGGTGGGACGAATTTCCAAAAAAGCAATGCAGGTTCTAGCCCAGAATCCCCCTAAAAGATCACCATCAGCCTATCTATGCCCACTGCAGGGCAAAGGCCTCTCCCATTAATCTCCAACTACACCGGTCCTGCGCTAAAAGATACCTATCAATAATTTGGGCGCCTTCCCGTTCGTTACTCCGCAGCATTCAAGCAGCCCATGCGTTCGTTCGCCCAAGGTTCTAAAACCGGGCATCGTTGGAGGATTATGACCAGGCAGATCACCCTCTGACTACTTTCAGTGACGCAACACTACAAGGTATCCCCTTGGACTTACCCACCAGGAGCTGACTCGCTGTCCAAAGATCAAGAAGTGACCTTCCGCCATCTACAAACACACATCTTCCCACACGCCACGAGACTACACACCATTCAGCCCACATCCTATACCCTCTGTGCAGTTACTGCGGCCAACGCTCCACTCTATATCATATGGTCTGGGGATGCCCGAATAACCCAGGCTTGACACCAATTCATAGTCCCTACGAGCAGTGGGAGAGTGAACAGGCCAGCTTTGACCTGAATAGGCAGTTATAGCTGACCAAAAGGGCGAAAACGGTGGGTAGAACCAACGGGATCCTGGACTAAGGACCCCGCCGACCTACCAGCTCTTCAGTCAAATAGTTTTTCCTTTTCCTTCACCTCCTCGTGTGAAGTGCAAACTGCATAATGTATGATAACGGCGTTAATGCAGTTTGGATTAGCGGCGAACTGAACCGTGCCTGGAAAGGGGGAGGGCGGATGAGGGCGCTCCTTGGCGGCGACGCATGAAACAAGAGTGACGTCGGGAGGCAGTGAGAGAGATGGCACCATAGCCGCGCTTCCCCAGACGCTCCTTTTCACTTTCTGCTGTCATCACGGCGTTTAGCACGTCGGGTGGGTAAATAGTTGTGGGTGTCATTTACAGCTTTGCAGTCAACCACCATCGCAGTGTGGATTGGAGCCAATTTTTTTGTGTGTGTTTGGTTTGGTTTTCCTCTCAAAGTGGGACATAATGAGGAAATCAGCTTTGAATATAAAATCAATGATCAAACTCATTGCACTTACCTGAATGAAAATAAATGTTCACTATTCCCTTTGCATAGGCAAATTCAAAAAGATCAGGTTGCCTCTCCTAGCTGTGCCAAAGTGCTGTATTGATCTCTGAGCGAGGACAGGCAAGCGTGTGGCAGGATGTGCAGTCGGAGCAGCGTTGCGACAACCTGGTGAACTTGGTGCTTGCGTAGAGTTTGAAATATGGCAACATTTGTAGACAGGCAGTGAGTAGTAGTCCCGTTGCATGTCACCTGTGCATGTGAGGTGTTGGTTGGGGTTCTGGTAGTAAGCAGTGCCTTGTGATACTAACATGTTTGTGCTTTAGAGAGATCATGATATCACGCCCCCAACCTCCTCCTGCAAAACTGCAGAGTCTTATCCCAACCTTGGGTATCCTGCTATCACGATGCCCTAGCACCGCCTCTAGTGAGAAGCAGTGTGGCAGGATGGCTTGCAGCTTAATGCATACCTATGGTCAAAGTTTAACATCGACATGGGCATGTCTTGTGTACTGTGCTAAAATGTTATGGCGGTTCGGTGAGAAAGTACAGACTTTGTCAAAATTTTATGGGCCATGGCAACCGTGGCCGAGCAGGGGCGCTGCGCTTGCCGCTGGCGGCTGGTTACGCAGCTAAAGAGAGCGAGGGGGACTTTTGCTCTTGCTTTGTAGCGTGTCTGGCGCAACAAGTGCTGCGGAAAGTTGCTGCGCTGAAGCGAAATGCCCCTGCTCTGAGAAAGCGGCCTGCTGCGCTTATCGTGCCAGCCATATGAGGAAAAGAAGTGCGAAAGTTCTCTTCACTCTCTTTAGCTGCGTAACCAGCCGCCAGCGGCCAGCGCAGCGCCCCTGCTCGGCCGTGCGCCTGCTCCTGCCACGGTCGCCGGGGCCCACAAAATTTTGACAAAGACTGTACATTGCATGCGGAAGCGCTAGCAACTTGCAATGTGTGTATGGGGAATGCCATACAGTAAAGCCTGCCTTAAGAGGCTCTGAAATCACGTTGCAGGGAGGCCACGGTGGTTTGTTTGGTCGAAAAGCGGGCAGTTATGTGGGCACGTGTTCATGAGCATAAAAAAAAACTCAAAAGAAATTAGAACAAAATTAAAAAAAAAAAAAACAAAAGTTAAAATTTAACAAAAGGTTACATAAATGGAAGCAACATTAAATACCCAAATTAAATTCATACGTAAAATTATTTTAAAAGAGCAAGTTGTATAGACGAAAACAACATTAAACATAGATGTACATATAAGGTGTGTGGGATAAAGCTCGGCCTCAGGTGTGGTATGCATTATGGGTGAACCGTCAAGCTTGGCGTGTTTTAAGTTTTTCGTTTAGGAAAGGGACACTTGATGTTATTTTTTGCCCCTCCGTGATTGTTTCCTGTTTGAGGTAGTGTGGGGTCGATTGATTGGTGGTGTTGTGTGCAGGCTGTGGCACCAGGTGACCCTGAAGATGCTGGCCTTTGTGAACAGCCCCGCCATGCAGGAGGGCGACGCCCTGCTCAAGGTGGGTGCTCTGTCTCCCTTCGCCTTGGCGGGACTGAGCCGAGAAGGGTTCGAGTCAGAGTTCTTCCGTATGCAGTTGACTGCTGTTAACAAAAAGTCCTCGGAGGCCACGAAAAAACTTCGATTTGACCAAACTTCCAAGCAGAAAGCACTAGAACAGAAGTGTCATTAGTCTGCAACACGTCTCTTTTCTTGGTTCTTTTGAGAATCTTGAGTTTTGTCCCCAAGTTGAACGTACGACACGGGCTGCCATGGTAGTTGAAACTTATCCATAAAAGCAAAGCCTGAAGTTTTCACCACACAGCATCAAAAGAGAGAGGTGCATGCACTAGCGCAAGTCTCAGTTGGCTTGCCACTTTATCGAGTGTGTGCTGCCTCAGCAGTTGCAAGGAACCGTGAATCAGTAGAGAACCCATGCACTGTTTTTGCGCTTGAAAATTTTGAATTTTATTGAGAAAGCATGGTCGCCTCGATGCTTTTTATTTGAAGTAACTTCCAATTAACTGATGTAATGGGTTTTAGCTTCGGATTATCAAACAATTTCTCCTACTGGATTGCGTATAACATTGCTGGGACCAGCGCATCACTTCCAATGAACGAAAATTTTCAATGAAGCGACTTCAAGTTATCGAGAGTCCACTGTACACCAGTCGGGGGAAACTCCGCCTCACAATCTACTAGGCCATGCGAGCACCCCTGCTTTGTTGAAGCTGAAGGGCATGGGTAATGGCATGGTACCTGGGCGACAGAAAGCTGGGCTTTCCTAACCATTTACTCTTGGTAACATTACTTAATAAAATAAGGCTTGCTTTACAAGTGAGGAGCACTAAATTAGGTGACGTTTACTTATATTTCCTCGTTCTTTTTTTTTTTTTTTTCCTCCATAAATTTGGGCTGTGGGGAGTTTCGCAGCTGATGTGCATTTGGCAACTCCCGGGCTGAGTGCCATCATAGCGCAGAACAAGGAACCACTTTGTCTGACACATTGGTCGACTCACTCTTTGCGTCAGCTGCAAACTCACTGTCCTCTCCTTTTCCCCCTTCCTTCGTGCTTGTTGGTAACAGAGAATGCACCCTTGTCCTTAATAAACTGCCCCATCGATGCACACATGTCTCTCTTTGCATTTCTTTGAAGTGGAATTAAAGATGTACGCTTATTGCGAAAAAGTCATTGTGTGGATATTTTTGTCATATCCGCAGTTCCCCATTATACTACGCAACAAGCGCAGATGAATGATTGTTAATTATAAAAGTTGAATGGTACAGATTCCAGGTAGGATAATGTGTGGTGTTCATTCTCTGTTGCTGACCTTTGCTCAACTCTAGAGAGTCTCTCCATCTTGACCCTGAAGTTTTTATTACACTGCGGCAGCATTCAAAGTGGTCTGAAAGAACTTTGAAAGAACTAGCCTTTGGTAACCCTCTCAGCTCTGTTTTACACACGAAAGATGCTTCTTCAACTTGAAAAATGCAAGCAGTACTCAGAAACTTTCAAGTTTCACGCTACAGTGATGTAACATGGGCAGGAGTGAAATGCCGTATTTTCACGCGTATAACCCGCCCCTGCACATAATCCGCACCCATTGTTTCAACCCGCGAGAAAAGAAAAAAAAAAATCATCGCGTATTGCCCGCACATTTGAAACAGAAAAGGGTGCTCCAAAGGTACTATGTAGACAGAAAAAGCATGTATTTGGCGAGTAGATTACTTCGGAGTGCGAGGCGAAAGTTGCAATTCACTTAGTGTCACTGCTGTCGCTAGAGCTATCACTTGAGCCGCGGTTTTCACTGTTGTATGCACACGAGGTCATCTTCACGGCACAATGCGCATTGCTGTGAAGCTGCACTAGAGAAAAGACTTAAAAGTATTATCCGCCCCCGCACTTTGCCGCTGAAATTTTTGCGTTTTTGGTGCGCGTCATGCGCGAGAAAGTACGGTAAATGGGCCACCACTGAAAACACCGTTACCACTGTGTTAACAGCATGTTTGTGATAAAATTGGCGCCATTGTTGTCGGGACAGAGCAGTGTTTCCAGTGGCGCGAACTTGGATCGTGTCTTCATGGGCCCCTTGAAATATAAACAAATCTTTCGGAGGTGAGCCCAGGAAACCTAGCACTCCCTGGGTGTGGTGCAGATTTACTTTATGGGTAACGTGCGACCTAATATCCAAGCGGAGCCTGTTCTTTTATTTTTTTAAATTTGAACGCTTGGCATGCCAAGAAGCAGTCGAGTGTACCGACCA
Organism: Haemaphysalis longicornis; assembly: GCA_013339765.2. Taxonomy (NCBI): domain Eukaryota; kingdom Metazoa; phylum Arthropoda; class Arachnida; order Ixodida; family Ixodidae; genus Haemaphysalis; species Haemaphysalis longicornis. The sequence continues at coordinate 17,186 of JABSTR010000438.1, read as the reverse complement.
GAGGGTACAAATTGCAATTTTTTTTAGTGTCACCAGTCTTGGGCAGTAACGACTTACTGGTAACTAGTTACCTTTATCAGTAACTTGTAATTGTAACTATAGTTACTTTTATGTTGGAGGAACTTGTAACTAGCTCTGTTACTTTCTTACACAGTAACTGTGATTGGAAATACCGTTACTTGCTTTTTTCATAAAAAATATCCAACAGCAACACTTGTAAAACACCAATATACACCGTGTGCGCTCCACTTTTTCAGATTTTATTCCTTCTCATGTCCTATCCCCCTGTTGTTCTTGCACGACATAGCACCCCTCACAATTTAGGAGAGGAGGTCACGAAAAGGTTTAGCTTCTTTTCAGAAGACCGGGGTCAGTGTTCGGTTCATAAGGTTATTTCTTGAATCTGTTCCATCGTCTTAAAGGAGCACTGACACCAATTTTCGGCGTTAATATTATTGCACAGTTCGCTTCCTTCACTCAACAGAATACCCTGGCTGAAATATGAGCGGCCTGCGACGCGAAGAACATAGTTCAATTGGATCGCATCTATCGCGCCGACGGAGCAGGGCGCGGAGCGGCACTCAGCAAATGGACATCAGCGTGACATCACTCCAGGAGAGGAAAAAGAAGTGACGCGACAGCGCTCGTCAAAAACTCGTGACGTCACTTCACGCGCGCGGCCCCACGAGCGGCGAGCGGGCGCAACACCCTCTCAAGCGGGCGCCGGTGACGTCCACACAAAGCGGTGAGGTCAGGGAGGCTGTCATATGCGCCATTCGGGATGAAAGCGCGGGAATTTGAAACAAACTATTTTCAGGTCGTTCAATGTATTTAACTATCGCGCGCTGAAGTATTTGAAGTGCTGTTTCAGGTTCGCCAAACCATTAAGCATCGATAAAAGCAATAAAAGTGTAACATAAAATTTTCGTGTCAGTGCTCCTTTAAGTTGAGCAGAAACAACAATAACAGGAACCTGGTAATTAGACCTCCTAAAAGGGGAAAATTCTAGGATGCCAACTTTGAGAAGCAACTCATCCTAAGTTACAATACGTTTTGCAAACCAATTCCCCATCACTAAGGATGCGTCAACAAAAAAAGGGTGACGCAACAAATTGAGGCGTACACAACAATTGTTGGTGTTGGACTTGAGTGTGCCCTCTTTCGAGTTCCCTTTGTTTAGGGTTTTACTACTTTCGACTACCCGCATGCCTTCGTGCATTTCTGTTAAATAAACGCAATTATTTGGTTTTTGATGGTAACGGAAAAGTAACGATGTGACTTTGTCACAGTAACTGTAAGTGTAACGAGTTACATTTGGAAATTGTGTAACTGTAACAGAGTTACTTTTTTGGCTCAGGTAACTGTAACTGCAATACCTTTACATTTTGTTGGTAACGTGCCCATGAGTGGTTGTCACTAGGTTTCTAGGTGTCTTGCCAGCGATCACCTGGGTCATGGCCTCTTTGCTTCGAGTTTTTCATGGTCTAAACTATCACTACCGCTAAACATATAATAAAGCAAACAAGTAAAAACAGTCAATTACGTTATGTGGAGGCTTCGCTTCAAGAAAAGGATTGGCTTTCCTAAGCACCGAAAAGGAGGTTTTTTATACAGTCATTTTATTTATTATATCCTTAAAGGCCCGGAGGCATTACAGAGTGGGGTCAGGCAGCACTGTTTACAGAAGTACAATTGAACTGGGAAAAAGTAAAAACATATAAGCATGACAGCACAAAAATTCAGGAAATTCATTTGAGTGAGAACAGCGAAAGAAAGAAAAAATGTTACGTCGCTTAAAATTTTTCTTCAGAGAGGTAACAATGGGTTCAAGCAGCACACACCGAACAGATACATCAGGCATAAAATATCCTCTGTTAACAGCAGCAGTAAATCAAGGTTCATCTTGTGTTTGGATATCTTTTCCTTCCTATCTCTAAAACAATTATTTTCAGTACAAATTGAAAAAAATAATTTGTGCAATCTTGGGAAATTGGCTTCGTTGAAGCATCTGCTGTACATTCTGCAGTATGTTGCTACAGTGGGTCACTTCCGGACTGGTCAATAAATATTTATACAAAGGTCGAGACAGACAAGGCAGGCGTGATTTTCTAGGTTCCTGGTTGATCGCATTCTATGGTGTACTGGATGATGATTGGTCCAGCATGAGCACGCTAACAGGCAGGGATGCTGAAATGTTTGGAAGGTTTCGCATCGCTCGCAGCGTTTTTCAGCAAACCGGTTAAATTTATTTTGGATGCTTTGTGTATTTACTACACTCTGGTACAAGTTAAGAATGGCAGACGCTCATGTGATGTATTGCTCCACTGAAGCCATGCAACCGGATGTTAACGTGCTCATACGTTTTTAAAGGCAACTAGGCTTAACGGCGGTGTCTTCGGCTCTGTTTGATGTAGTTTGTCCGCTGTCACTGCAGTAGCTTTGTTCACAAGTTTTAGCAACATTTCTCGCCGCATGGGGCCATAGCAAGTCCGAACGCACTGGGCTAAGCTTGGCAGCATCAGCAAGACGCCTGGCTTACAAGGACTTCATTTGAGTGGTATGCGTTTCCTATGGTCAGTGATGGATTGAAAAGAGAAGGAACCAGTTGAACCTGATACTGCTGATATTCTCGCTGAAATGCATGCATAAATGCTTCGTGATACTCTTTCAAGGAACATTGGAGTTTGGCTGAGAGTGTTGTGGATGTTCTTGTCAACGGTGCTTGGTATTGTAGTCGTGCAGGCTCTGCGTTGCTTCGCTAATGGAGCGCTTGTTTTTTTTCTTTTTTCCCCTTCCACAGCTGTACGAGAATTTCATTTCAGACTTCGAGAACAAGTGAGTGGCTGCTTTTATAGCTCAGTTTTTGGACAGTAGTATTGTTGAGTAGGTCTTGTTTTTTATTTTTCAAATTTGGGGGGGTTTCGCATGCCGAAGCTTCTCCTGGTCGATGCCTTGGTATGCCGTAGTACGACATTAGGGTTTATTTTCGATCCCCTAGAAATCTTTGACTGGAAACACAGGTGCTGCTGCGCTACAAAGTGTCACAAAGTGTCAGCGAATTTTAGTGAGTGGGGGTACTGGACAGGGCGTATTGCTTAACTTTCTACAAGCCGTGAATAAACAAGTTTCTTTTTGTGCGGGTTTCTGTAAATTAATTTCTGTGCAAGGGCGGCTGTGCTGAAAGTGTAAGATGACGTACCAAAACGAAGCAATATAAATTCACTTGGATATAATTGTTAATGCAAAGTAACAGGGTTTAGGCAGAGAATATAAGTTGCCAAATGCAAAGGTTCTTCTCTAACTTTGAGGAAAACTTACAAAGGTGACCTCATATCCAGTTTAAAAAGAACATTCAAGATAATTTGTAAATGTACACGTTTCCACATGCATTAGGAAGGAGGTCAACAAAAATTGATGCCGTGGCTTGAAGTTTTGTTGTACAGAGAAGATTCCTTTAATGCACATTACCCTATGAAAAATATTAAGTTCCCTGGCAGGCAGGCAGCATCAAATGCGGCCCAAAGGATGTTGACTGCTTAGAAAATATTTAAATAACTAGAGTTTGTTTAATTGGGGAAACGGAGCCAAATCAACTCCTGAGGAAAATGGAGCAAAGCCAGTCAAATGTCAAAGGTTGAACTAATTGATCAGCTACTTGGGATTCTGGCCATCGTTGTACACTGGGTCTGTGGCCGAAGTCCTACAATCATACATCGTCGACAAAGTTACAAATGGGGTTTTAGGGTGTCTTGGCATAGCTAAAGTTTGAAAGTTCCAAGCAATGCCCAGCTTTGTCCAGTAGCAGGGCAGCTGAAGAATGCTTGTGTACTCCTCCTCCTAAAAAAAAAAAACCCCAAAACACTGGTTTATTTTAGTCTTATATTTCTACAGTTTGTCTCTCCTATTGATATGAACACTGTTTTCTCTGTTTTTGCTGCACTTGACGTACTTTCGCTACCATTAAACCTATCAAAGCTGAGCCAAATGTAAAGCTATAGGCAATTTGATCATCACTCAGTCCATAATTGCCAAATGGGCAGGCAATTATAGCCGCAGTTTTCTCTCTAGTATATTTTCAAAAAAACAAAAAAAAAAAAAAGAAAAAGAGCTTTCAACAGCACCTCGAGCTCTTCATAAGGTGGAGGGGCTGTGACTTATGAATTGACAAATGGATTGACTTGGCTCGCAGGATGAAGCCACTGTCGCTGGTGCAGATTGCTTCCAAAGTGGCCGACCGCATCCCAGGTATGTTGGGCGTTCTCATAAGCTTTTTTTTTTTCTTTATTTTTTTCTTTCCAATCCATTTCTGTGTTTCTTTCCCATTTCTTCTTTTGAAGCGAAGCTGTTATAGGCTAGGTTCTGACCAAAACTGCGTGTGACGACAGGGTATGTAGAGAAAAGTCGCATAGACAAGGCTGAGTCTTGCGGTAAAGCCAACTTTCTGGTGGATGCTCCGTAGCTCCTAATTTAATGTAGGTATCTCGAAAAAATTCATACTGAAATTGGCTGCTAAACAACTGTATTATTACGCCAAGTTTTATTTACTTGTCACAGTTAGTCAGTTCGTACTGACGTAGTTGACGTTACAGAATCGCCGTCTGCTGTCATGCATAGGAAGCACGGTTACCAAAAATGGCTGTACCCCTTCCTTGTTTTTTCGGATAATATCCCAAAGCCAACTATATGACAATTGGCACTAAGTCGTTTTGACGTTACACCGAGTTTCATCTAGTCTTTTTAGATATGTAGTTCAGAGTAAAGGTATACATATTGTGGAATTACCGTCTGCTCTCAATACATAGGCTTCTACGGGAGGGCAGTCAAAACTCTGGTCCTTGCAAGTTTTATTCATGGGGTTCACCAGGGGGTACGTTCACTCAGAAATTACAGAGAAATGTGTTTTATTTTGTGCGCTCCTGTGACTGTGCCCAGATCCACTGGTCATCCTTCTTCACAAAGTGGAGGGGCTTTTTTTTTTTTTTTTTATGATGAAAAATTGCATTGCTTGAGCAAGCACAGCACGGTACAGATTGTGTAAGTTCACCACGTCAGTATCTCCACAGCAGATTGAAGCTTAAATGGAGTAACAGTGTGAAGGAAATCCTGCAAGGATTTTGTTCCTAGCTGCCTCACACTCGTCCTTTGATTGGTAGGCCTAGCTTGTAGGAGCGTGAAGAAAGATTTGGTGCAAGTGTTTGCAAGTTCCTCCCAATGACAAAAAAAAAGTCAATAATGACTATTGTAATGTCGGTGAACATTTGAATGGGCCAAAAAGTGGCTTCCAGCCACTTTGCACGCATTGCCGGTTGTATGGTTGGTGCCATTCAATTTTTTTTTTTTTTTTTTCCTGAGCTTTACGGATAAACAGCGGTTGTAGGTCGCATAGTGGAATACGAGGTTAGTACATTAGGTGAGCTACAGAGTGCAGCCAGGTGTAAAATATATAAAAATTGACGTGTCTCTTTATAACAGAAAGCTCTTGTGTAAAAAAGTGTGTGCAAAATGATTTTTCCGATTTCAGAAAAAAATTTGGGCCTTTGAGTGTTTCAGCCTCACTTAACATTTCTTTTTGCTCATCCGAAATTTCCTAAATGAAATTCCTGCATGAATAAAAGAAAGCAGATTTTTCTTTTTAGTGGAAAATAGCAGAAGTCAGAAAGTAATCTCTGACCAATCAATTGCTTCTCTCCATGCGGTCAAGAAAAATTGCATTCGCAGGACCGTAGGTGCTCAAACAGCATTTTCTTGAAAGGATCCTTGACAGCAGTGCCTGGTACTATTGGTTCTGGCTTAAAGCTGGCTATCTGTCCATTTGCCCTTAAAAAAAGGTGTTTTCTTATTTTTCTCTGTAATCTTTGTTCCTTTCCTTTATTTGAAGCAGACTTCTGGTATCTTGAGCTGAGAGTGGGAAATGTCTGGTGCACTTTGCCTGAGCTCACAGCACAGTTAATTCTGAGGGGGAAGAGGTCGGAAGAAGAGAGGTGAACTGTTAAACTTCGTTGCAGGTGTGACAGAGCGGATCGAGTTTGTCACCAAGACCAAAGAGAAGGTGGGGGTCCTTTTTCTTTTTTGCCGATTGCGCGGCTTTTTTTTGGGATTGCAAGGGGATGCACTGCCCACTAAATCCCACCGCCTTGCGGGGCTTTTCCTGATCGCTGGGCATTCAGCGCCGGGGTTCATTGTAGAATTTGTATGCATGCTAATATGGGCTCCCATAAGACACAATCTTTGTGATGATGATTTGAAGTCAAATCTGTTGGATATTTTAATGTCTAGAGAAGGTCAAGGTCACATGTGTTTGCTGATAACAGATGCTCAACGGGAACAGTTACTGAGTGGGGCCAGAAAGTTGTGGCAATTGCATAGCTGCCAGGTTTCCCGAATTTTGATGGTTTTGTACAATTGTACGAGCAGAACAAAAATCTTCCGAAAATCTACCCGCGTTTTGCTAAATCTTTCTCCAAGTATGGCCACATTGCGCCGGAGCTACCTGACAATGCAGTGCAATCCTACGCTACCTGACATCGTTATCAGCGAAGAGATTAAAAAGCGTAGTCGGCCGTGCGCAGAGGTTGAACCGGTCAGTACCGTAGCAGCGTTGAATGTGAGAGGCAGTTCAGCAGAGCGGAAAAAATCGCACCCTGTTCCGACCATCCACGTCTGATAACCCTCGGTCACGTTCTTTTGGTGAAGTGTTGCAGAGGCGAACAATAGAGAATTTTAGCACTCCGTCTGTTTCATCGTTTACGTAGTTACCGTGTTGGCCTCGACCCGACTGCGCACGCGGGAAGGGCGATGAGGCGCACCCCACCATGATGAATGCGCGGACATGGTGGGGGCCAGCAACGAAACTAATCCCCCTACCGCTACGAATGCACAAGTGCCCAGAATACAACGGTAGCTACGTACAACACGGAGCACATGGAGTGCTAAAACTCTTTATTGTTAGCCTCTACAGTGATTCGCAAGACTTTTTGAAAAGGGCGGCGTCAGCCATGTTGAAGATTTAGCAAGTGACCAGTCGTGGAGGTTGTTCGTAATTTGGAGGACACAGTTCGGCACCTGCTCTGTTGTAACTAAGCTAAAAATGCATGTAAAATATTCCGTTGTGTTACTTGTGATCCCTCCTGCCAGATCTCCCTAATGCCATCGCGGCGAACCTGGGGCAGGTTGCGAGATCGGTCAGAGGCATGATTGTAGGGGTCATGAAGTAAACACTGGAAATGCTATGTGTATATGTCTAGGGTAAAACACCGCACCATGAAAACTTGGGGCAGGTTATGGTCGGTGTTGAACTGGTACTGATCTGAGTTGGACAGCAGGCATGTGATCTTGTGATTTGAAACTATTAGGTTTTTAAAGGCCCAGTTCATAACTCTTAAGATATCACTGAAGGCTTACAACTACAGAGTTGAACTGTGGAGTGCAGACCACTATAGAACATGTGGTGTTGCTTTGTTTAGGTGTAAAGCGCCTTTTCAATGGAACCGTTGTGCCTAAATTTCTGCTGGGGCAAGTCGTCAGGCTGCTCCCACTGATCCTCACAATAACCTTGAAGAACCCTTGAATTTAGAATTGCCTATTTCAAAGGCAGCCTTGATAAGTCCTGGAATTTTTAAATTGTCCTTGAAAACCCTTGATTTTTCCTGGAGAGAAGTCAATTGGCCCTGTCTTTTCACGATGAATTTAAGTGTTTGTCGTGGATTTGGTATAGGAATTTTTAAATTGTTCTTTGTAATCTTGTCAATCAAATTTCAATGGGTGTGCTTTCCCGTGCAATTGCAACAATGGTTTGGTGAATTTTCTTTATGAGGCAACATTGCGAGCAGGCACGGCTCTTTGGGAGCAATCAATCCATTGATGTCAGGATACAATCCAGTGGAAAGCCAGCTTGTTTTCTTTCTTTTTTTCTAGTCCTGAGAGACGCTCGCTCATTGCATGTTTGCTGTGCCTCATATGCTCCATCTGCGTTTTCTTTTACAATCGTGTAAATGGCACGTGTACATATTGTGTCCTGCCTTGCAGCAACACTCGCTGATTTAATTTCAGCTGATACTCTTGCTGACAAAGCAGGAGACGCAGGCAGGATTAACTAAGTTTTGGGGATATCATGAGAGCCTGAGCAAACACAGCAAAAAATATAAAAAACACCCACCATGAAAAAGGTGGGGGGTGTTACTAAATGGTACTGATTGAGTATCTAAATGTGCACTAATGTGCTTAGGTTATTGTGCCCATAAAAAAAAAAACGTTTGCATTGTGTTGAAAAAGCTATAATCAGATAAAACACTAGATTGGACCTTGAAAATGTGTGTTCTGGTCCTTGAAAGTCCTTGAAAACCCTTGAATTTTTGCTTTTGAGGCCTGTACGAACCCTAATTAATGGACGCAGCTATGGTGGGCTATCGGTTGCAACAGTCTAAATTTTGGGCAAAGCTTGTTTGGCCAAAAAGGCAAAAATAAAAGATTCTGCATCAGGCAGGGCTGTACCTATTCTCTTGGTAAGCAAAACTTCTGGTGAACGGAACGTATTTTCCTGGTCTCTTTAGCTTGCGTTTAATGCAATCCTGCCGTAGTGCGTGTCGGGGCCTGTGGTGATGTGTGTGGCTTGCTTACTGTGCAGGTGAAGGCGGATCCTGAAGCAGTGGTCCTGTGCAACGTCCTGTACGGCCAACACAAACTGGCCGTCCCCGATCTGGCTGATGTCAAGGTGGGTTCTTTTATACGCTGCTCTTATGCAGCTGCTCCTGTGGTTTTGTGGCATCTCTCACCGTCATTCTTCTATATAACTGAGCGAACGAGGAGGACCCATAGAGTGGGCAAGGAGGAAAGTAGATGAAGGAAAGCGTGGCAAAAGTGTGAAGGAAAAAAATTAAATCCGTTCCACTCCATGTGAAAGCTGTCCACGGCGGAAAGAACAGAGGAACGCAAAGAAGACTACGCAGACAACAACGGCAAACATGCGCCGACTACGAAGCGCTGGCTACGCTACGCGTTCAAGCCACCAAGCGGCCATCTTGAAACGTCGATGACGATACGGCGCCGCAGTTTTGATGTAATGCGCATGGCACTTTGGGACCTATTATTCCAAAAAAAAAAAACAGGTAGATTCGAATAAATACGGTAAGTTCTGTTAGAATTGTCAGTTCTAGTTGGTCAAAGAACACCCTGGCCACTTTGTGCTAACGAGTGCATGTAGGCCAACCTGCCAAAATTGTACCAACTTGCCTGAATTGCTATAAACAAAATCCTCTGAGTCAACTGGCCCACAGTCTATGTACTGGCTTATGCTTTAACAACTTTCCGAAATTCTGACACTGCTCTAAATAAAAACACCTTGTGGCAGTTGGCCCACATTCCACCAACTAGCCCCGTGTTCTACTAACCAACCCAAATAGCTCTTGGTGCGAGCTATCCTATGTTCTACCAAATACACTGTTACATGGAAACACTTTGTGGCAACTGGTCTGCATTCTATTAATTAGCCCCATGTACCAGCGTGGCCCAATTGTGGCATTACTCTAAGGCTGTTGTAGCAACTGGCTGATGTTCTAGCCACTAGCCAAAATTGTACCAACTTGTCCCAATTCTGTCGTTTCTCTTTCTCTTAATAAAAGCCATCTGGAGACTGGCTTATGCTTTGCGAGCTAGCCCAAACTGCACTAAATTACAACCGTTTGTGTTGACTGACCCATGTTCTGTCAACCAGTGCAAATTGCAGCAGATTGCTGAAGCTGACATACGTAGTTCTAAATAAAACCCTTTCTAGCAACTAGCCCACATTCTACTAGGTAGCCCAAGTTGCTTAAATAAAGGTGCACTGTGGCCACTGGCCTGTGTTCAACCATCTAGCCCAATTTGTGTAAGTAAATGCTCTTTGCTTCCCCATGCTCTACGAACTAGCCCTATGCTTAGCAACCTGTCCATATTCTGACATTGTAAATAAAGGCCCTTTGTAACAACTAGCCCATGCTGCTCTATTTAGCCCACGTTGATTATCTAGCCAAAATTTCGATGTTGCTGTAAACAAAACGCCTTTGTGGCAATTAGCCTGTGCTGTGCAGTCGAGCCTACATTGTACCAACTGGCCTAAATTTCTGGCATTGCTTAGGCCCAAATTGTACCAATGTGCTTATTTTATAAGCTTTTTGTGACATGCTACCAACTAGCTGGAATTTTGATGCTCCTCTTATAAAAGCCCTCGGTAGTAACCAACTGGCCCATGTTCTACCAACTAGCCCTTTTTGCACCGACTAACCCAGATTGCCCTTGTATGAAAGCTCATTGTAGCAACAGCCTGATGTTCAGCAACTGGCCCAATTGCTGTAAATAATAGCTTTTGTGGCAACTGACTGACTGGCCCTTGAATATAGTACCAACTTGCCCACATTGCACTAAATAAAACCCCTTTATGGCAGCTGGCTCGTGTGCTACCTCCTAGCCTGAATCGTATTAACTGACCCAAACTCTAACATTGCTAATAAGTGCTATGTGGAAACTGGCCCGTGTTGTACAAACTTGCGCAAATTCCCACATTGCTGTAAATGAGAGCCAGCCCTCACTGTACCCCCCCTGTCCCTTGCTCCCCGTCTTCAGAAAGTACTGGAGGAGACGGAGCCCCTGGTGGAGGCCCTTCCCGGGGTGACGGAGGTGCACGGCCGCTACTACCAGCTGTGCAGCGACTACTACCAGCTGATGGGCGACCACCAGGGCTACTACCGGGACGCCCTGCGCTTCCTCGGCTGCACCCCGCTGGCCAGCATCCCCGACAAGGAGCGGCGGCAGCGCGCCTTCGCCCTCTGCCTCGCCGCCCTGCTGGGCGAGAACGTCTACAACTTCGGCGAGCTGGTGGGTTGATCTGGAAATTGTTTGCCTGATGGATTGATTGTGGGGTTTAACTCGCTGAAGCGGCACCCACGCCATGAGGTGCACCGTAGGGATATGGCCCTTCGTCAATTTTCACCACCTGGAAATCTTTTGACTTGTGCTGAAATCTGGCACATGGGCGTTCGTGCTTTTCGCCTTCATCATTGAAGCAGCCACCACAGCCGGGATTGAACCCTCATCCTTGGGCTCTGCAGCACAACGCCATAGCCACTGAGCCACTGTAGTTGTTTCTGAAAATTATTTAAAGAGCTTGGCAGACTGATTTGAGGGACCTTTGGCTCAGTGTGTTTTTGCGGGCTGGCTGCTGAGTTTCAAGTGGAGCCATGGAGCAAGAATATGTGTAGATGGCATTCACTGTAAAGCTTAGCTGTCAATTTCTTCGCTTGGCAACACTAGAAATGGCCATGTTGGTGCCCACGCCTCACAAGAAAATAAAAAACACCGGCATGCGTTGTCTGCCCAGTTTCAACACGATTATCAACGGTGGTGACGGCAGAGATGTTATTAATCACACTCGTGTTAAAGTTGAGGCATTACTTTGCGTCCGGTGGGGGACAGTTTGGAACACCACACACACGTCGTGCACTTAGTGCGGACAAGTACCGCCATCTCGCGGAGCCCGACGTAGCCAGTGTCGGCGCACACACTTGGTTGCCCGCATGCGTGCTACACCAGTGAACACAACCTATAGGAGGCGAAACGGCCTCTTGCGGCATGCGAGCGACAAGATAATGTCACGATGAAAGGCAATGCAGAGTACGAAGCTTTGTAGCTGTAATGGGGAAGGAGAAGGGAGTGGCAACAATTCATTCTGGGGCTGTACAGAGAAATGCCAATTGCGGTGACCTGCGCAGTTTCTTCCTCCACTACAAATACAGCTAGCTCACGTCGGCCAACTACGTTTGTGACGTTATCTGGCCGCCCTAGGAAGTGCCGTTTCCCCCTCCTGTCCTCTTCTTACTCCATGAGTGTAGCAGAGCTTGAGCCCATTCTGTGGCTTGGGAAATTTCTCTCGCACTGCGGTTGCTCAAAGCTGACTTTTTGTTTTTCATTCCATTTCTGAATTTTGATGTGCATGGGCCTTTTGTTGTAGTGATTTGACCAGGGAAGGCTAAGTGTTGTGGCTGGACAGTCGTCGAAACCGGCTAGTATCTTTTATGGGTGAGATTGAGCAAGGAGAATTTATTTTTTATGGGCTTTATTTTTTGAGAGATTGCAGTAGAATTGTAGGTTGCTCTATGGCAACAAGGGCAGAGGGGAAGTGGGGGAATTTATTTATGTCTTTCAGGCGTGCACAAAATGCAAGCTTTATGTTTTTTGAGACACTTGCAATTTTGCGCAGCGGCAAGGCACAATTTATGAAAGTAGAATTGTAGTCGGCTTTTTTCGCTGTTTGTGGAAGATGAATCGAGTTCTGCAGGAGCTTCTTCCGCTGGGTGCTGCTTTTGCACTGTAGTATGGCAACAAGGGCAGCTTCAACCACCAGGGCATTTCCATTGAAGTGGGGCTGCAGTGTCGTTATAATACATAGGTAGGCTGTCTTGTCGCTCTCGTCATGGATGTGTAGTGCGAGATTATGGATTAAATGTCTGCAAATTGCTGTTATAGAAGAGGGAGGGAGGCCCATGTGGGTGAATAGTGTCTCTTATACCCGTCTCTTACATCAGCTTATACGGGTAGTTGCGATGGAGGGGCAGACCCCTTCCCCCACCCTCTTTCTACAAACCATCAGCTTTCCCATAATTGTTATTAATAAAATTGCATGGACGCAAGTGTCCGGGCCTGCAAGAGAACTTTGACGACCTTCCCCTGTAGGCTGGGATGTGTTGGAAAAGGATGGTACGACGCCGTTCGGTTTTGTGGGGGCCTCTCACCCTTCTCTTGGATTGCTATTTGAGGTAAGAAGTTGCCCTGGTGTAATTCGGTAGCTGATTTTAGAATGGCGATTGCAGGCCACCCGAGTTGTTCGTCAAAGAGTTCAGTGGAGAAAAGCCCACTTAGCATCCACCTCCAATGCAGCCCAAAACCTTGAAAAGAAAGGCCCTCATCATGAATGGACGTCGACTGTCCTTTAGGGAAACTTAACTCTGGTCTAAGGGCGCTATTGTGATAGCTTGTTGATTTTTCCGAGTGAAGCGGTAGGCGGTGCACGATGCATGCAGGAATGAGCAGCCTTCTACCCATAGGGGTTGATGAAATCTGTCCTGTAGAGTGGAATTATCAGATTTGTCCCGTTCATGACCATTCCAAAGGGTCTGTTTCAACCAAGCCTTGGTTGGCTGAAGGCAGACTGGATGTGATGCAGCACATCCATTTGCTCAGAGGCCTTGCAAGTGCAAGTGTACCGTATTTACTCAATCTAATCTCTCTCTCTACTAATTCTACACACACCTGATTTTCGCAACCGGAATAGAGAAATCTTTAAAGTTCTCTGCACAGGACCAGCCGTTTATGGGTGTAAGGGTTTCATTTATTATCATGCCACAACAACCTTTATCACTGTCCGGGCTTGATAAAAAAAAAAAAAGGCTTTAAAAAATGTTCAGTGAAAGGCTGCCACTGAAGGGCAGTCCCCTGTAGGGGCGTCCCCTGACTGGCACGCACTGTACCGCAAAAATGGAAAGCGTACGCTTGCCTATCTTATTTTGAAGGGGCACTTGCAATCTGCTAGAGCTTCTTTCATACCAGGAGCACTTGCAAAGCCACACAAAGGCACACGACCTTTGTGCCTTTGGAAAACAGCCCGCTGAGAGACGTGACAGTTACCTCCCTGCATGTGCATCTTTTTTTTGTGTGTGTGCGCGCATGTGTGGAAAGATAAACCTGTTTGAATTTACAGTAAAACCTCGTTACGGAGACACTGTTACAAGAGACACTTGGTTATAATAGACATTCGAATGAAAGCGGTTTGGTTGGTTTTCTTATGTTCGCCATGTAAGCAACATTTCATACAAGAGACCTTGGTTACAAGAGACACATTTTTTGGCTCCCTTGAGTGTCTCTTGTAACGAGGTTTTACTGTATTTTTTATTCTTATTCTTTTGGTATTTTCGCTGGCAAATGCAATCTTTGACAGTTTGCTCGCACAAATGTGTGATTATGTTGCCGAGCTATGTCAATGATAAGAAATCGCTACAGTTTTCTCAGCTCGTACTCGGGGGAAAGTGTGCGCGTTAGAATCGAGTAAACACGGCACGTCATGACTGAAAACGGGCGCAAAGTGGGCCTTTTCAAAAGGGGCGCAACTCAGAGTGTTGCCTCTGCTGTATAGCCCGTGTGCATAAAGCCCCAGTTTGATAGGCTGTTCCTCCATTGGTCTTCTTGCACCCTTTCCCCTCCCCTTGTGGTGCAGCTGGCCCACCCGATCCTGGAGAGCCTGCAGGGCACGGGGGAGCAGTGGCTGGTGGACCTGCTGGGGGCCTTCAACAGCGGAAGCCTGGACAAGTACGAGGCCCTCCGGGGGGCCTGGTCGCAGCAGGTGTGTCACCGCTGTGCCTTCCACGCTTCCTTCCGTTCTGTTGCGCACTCGTTTGATGGCATGCCTGAAAAGGGCCCTCAATGTTCATCAGTGGAGAGTGATGTTGGAGGGAGCACTGTGCTCTCTGTGGACTGCCTGGTGGCAGAATGGAAAGGCTAGCTGGTAGTGGTCATCTGGTGGCTCAAAGCGCTCACAACACTGGGATAAGAGAGATGAATCCAAGCAGGATTGCCGTTGCTTGCTTTACTCTCATGGGATCAGTGCCGAAAACACAAACGTTGCACAAAGGAGGCATGTGAGTGCATTGTGTACAATAGTTCAGCTTGTTTAAGGGGGGACGCGCTTTCAACTTCGGAAAAATGACCAAAACATCGTTTTTTTGAACCCACATATTCGGCTTCTATGTTTCCTATTCTGTGCGTCTGCAAAGTTTTTACGCTGAAAAGCGTCGCAAAGTGGCAAAAAAAATACTTTTTTCAGGCGCGGTGACAAACTATCAGCGCAAAAAAGTGCGAAAAAACGGCAATTTTCGGAGCGCTCTATCTCCGCAACGGTGCCACCGGGCGCGGCCATTTTGATATGGTTAGATCGGCCGAGCGATCGTCTTTCCCGTTCCGCTCGTCTCTTGTATCTTCGTTCATTCACAAACGCACAAACGCAGAAAAGAAACGACGCACAAACGAAGCTAGAAATAGATGCTGAAGCGCTATTGGTCCTCCGGTCGGGGCGCAGCAAAACGACCCTCCTGATTGGATGTCGCGGCGCAACGCAAGATGGCGGCCGCCTGAGCTGCGTAGCGAGCGGATTGAGTTCATTTTCGCCGCTTCGCTCGGCCGAGTTTCTGTTCAATCTGTGGTATTCAACACGGACGTTATCGCGATGGGAATGCCAGAGATAACGAGCCAGATTACGGGAAGTTGTGGGGCTCGAAAGGAGGAGGTCATCGAACGCTTCGTGTGCGCGTGACTCTACCGTCGCCAGACCCCGAGGGTGACGCGGTGTGCGCGCTTGCGATAGCGGTTCGTGAAGTGTGACTTTTAGTCGGATTTGCGATGTTTACACGCTTAGTTATTGCTGTGTTTTGACTGTGGGCTCGCTAGCCTTGAGAAAGAAACGGTGGACGCGTCAAACGCTGCGGCGCGCACGGCATAGCCGACGCGCATTGGAGCATCACATGACTGGGCAACCGGTTACGATTGAACGCCAGTAGTTGTAATTAATGCCTGCGACGTTAGTTTTAATCTTAAAAGCGACCTGACCAGCCATATCAGGTATAATCAAAGTTCGATATGTCGCGGTAAGCGTGCGCTGCGATGCGCGCGAGCCATAACGCCTTTCTTGCGCAACGTTTCCCGGCCACTTGTAATTTTCATGCAAAAAGTTTGAGTTGTAATCATGCAAACAGGTTTGAGTTAGTAATATAGGAATAAAAATATGCTCTCTGCGTTAAAATGTACGTTACTGTGGCAGCATTTAACAGTGATTTTTTTAGGGAAATTATTGATACCATTGCTCAGGGCATACTACTGGCTGTGCTGCGAGAAATATTGGATGCCTTGAATGTCAAAAGTAGTAAAAAAAATATGCTCTTGCATTGAAGTTGGAGTTATGCAGAATACTCTACCAAGCTTCAAAGTAGCTCATTTTCATCCTTGTGGTATGCAAACTTTTGGCAATGAACACCTGCACGTATGAGTACTAAGTTGCTGTGCCAGGCAAGATGATAAAACAAAAAAAAGCCAAAATGTTCAAATTTAAGTAAAAAAAATGCTTAACTTGTTGCCATGGTGACAACACTGCAAAAGGAGGTTTTCCAGTGCGATACAGCCAACCAGCTAACCTACTTTGCATTGAAAGCCCATTGAAACCATCTCCCCCTTGTTTGGTTTGCAAGTGGGGTATGTACTCTTCACAGAGGAGCTGAAAATGATGGTTTCTGGAAAGAGAAAGGCTGTAAAAGGCACTCCAATTTCAAGGCAAGGCCTTCCAGAAGCCCCATGTTCAAAAGGACAGAAAGGTACAACCGTGACGACTTTTGATAAGTGAAACCTATGTTGCAACTTCGGAAGCCGTTTTCTCAAAACAGTTTTTTTTGCCACCTGTGTCGCTTGTCCCAGGGATTTCTTCGTGACCGCTGGGTCTATTTTGATTCCGTTTCTTGCATTACATTCCTTGATGAACTGTTCAGGTCGTGACACTTTTAGTTTTCCAGATTGTTTTTTGTGAATTTTTTATTCAAATAATCGTTCACAGTCGACATGCCTGTTGCACATTAACCTCTAAAAAAATGAAAACTAAAAAAATTGTGTTGTAAAAAAAAAATTCTAAACTGTCACGACCTCGTCATTCATTTGGGAATGCAAAGCACTTCGAACAAGTTTCTATCGTGTTTATAAGCCGCTCAAGCTCGGTACAAGCGGAACAGAAAGAAAATTTCATACATAAAAAGTTATCAAAATATTAATTCAAATTTTTGTGGTGATCACAGAAGCATTTCCAGTTGCTGTGCCAATTTTCATCAAAATCCACAAAGAAATAAAAAAGTTGATTTGAAAGCCACGTGCCCTTAAACGGGCTATGCAGGACGAAATTCAAGTGTGGTTCATTCAGAAGACTGCTTTGACTTGAGAGCAGTGATGGCGATTTCATTGCAGACTTCACACAAATAGGCAAAATAATGAGAAGCAGAAGTTTGTTCCTCTTTGCGGGAATATATGTCTTAGGCATCAGAGCGTGACTGTGCAGTATTGAGGCTTGTGTGAGTACCAGTGCGGAATGCATGTGTTATGCTGGAGTATTAGAAGGAATGCAGCAGTACAGT
>JABSTR010000437.1:0-56226 GCA_013339765.2 Haemaphysalis longicornis | reverse complement strand
CGAGCCGACATCTCTCGCTTTTGCAGAGCCGGGAAACGTTCGGAAACGCCACTCAAATATTCGAAAAACCAAATAGTACATATTCGATTCGTATTCAAATATTTGAGTATTCACACACCCCCAAGGGAAACCCAAAAATTCCCCAGCCTTGAATGTGAACGCATTATGGCTCCTTATCCAAGACTCCTTCCTTGTTTCTTCAGCCGTCTTTTTGGCTGCCTCCTTGGCGCACGTGCTTGCTATCACTTGGGCAGGCCAACAGGCGGCACCGTTCTCCGCGGCCAGGGTGCACCATACGACAGTCAAACCTACTTATGACGATTCCACATACAACAGGATTTTCTCATCCAAGAACCTTCCCCATCGAAACTGCGTCCAGATATAACGACAGTTTTTCATGGCTGCTTATCACTGTTACAATGAGCACTCAAAGCCACCTTTGTGGGAAAAACACGAAGAAAGTATGCATGGGAGATACAAAATGACATCACCAGCATACCGTCAGATCTCCAGAGCGCCACACACGTGCTTATTTTGTCCGCGCTGGCTTTTAAAACATGCTCCCATGACGTGCGCGCTATTGACTGGCTTCACTGCACCGCTCGCTGGTCCACCCATGTTGCGCGCATATGGCACAAGCCAGCACGGAGCTCATAGCCTTGCTACCATAACGGAACACTTCTTTGCCAATAGCCTCATGTAGTCTCTCGTACAAGGCTACATGAGGCTACATTGTGCTGGCAGCCTGCGGCGGCAGTGTTGCTACATTTGTGTTCTCTCTCGGACATACGCACCCTTCTTTCATACTTCAGTGTTAATTAGTCGGCTCGGCAACTACCAGCAAAGCGCAATGGCTGCAAGCAAGGGCCAAAGAAACCAAGAGTCATCAATGTCGGCACCAAGGTAGACATCATTTGCGAGAAACGCCGAAGTCTCCAAGAATCGTGATGACGAAGAGATCATGGAATCGGCAAACCTCAACAGCGATGAGAAGAAATGGAAGCGTTTACATGAGGCAACGTACAATGATCTGCCAAGTGAGAGCTGAAGCTGGTTGGACTCATCGTGGGACGACGACGCCAATCCTGCCTCACAGCCAGTAAGTACTGCCAAGGTGTTGGACCACATCGCGGCTCTCAAGGACCTTGTTATCAGAGGAGCACGCCGACCACTTGGACAGCCTAGGAAAGATTGTTGTGCGCACTACAGTGCAAAAGAAAGCAACCATCACTTCGTTTCTGCAATAAAAAGCTAGCATGTCTTTCTCCTCATTTTTAAAGGTAAGTGCAAGTAAACTAGATACTGGTTAAACGTCCTTTTTTTGCGGAATTATCGCAATCGTTCCATGTATAGCCAGCCAGAACCACACAGCCACCATGGCACCAGGGTCTGAGACATCCGAATCCATCCCCTAATGGACTAAAATGTACCCTCTATACTGTGCTGTAAACACAGGAACTCTTTTCAAGGAGCCATTTTTGGTCTGTGGACGGTCAACAACGCCACATTTTGAAACCAATCACCTGGCACGGCCAAACCTTGGGCCCAGCATTTGGAAAGGCCTCCAAATGCCATTAACTCTGAAGAATCAAAGTAACCTAGGCACCCTTTACGGCTTGTTGAAAAAGGTAAAGCCCACATTGAGCAACATTAAACTTGGTCGCAAAGGAGGCCCTCTTTCCATCTACGTGCACACGGGGCGACAATGAATGGGCGGGTGCTGCGCCCAATCCAATGAGCACTGATCGCTTGAGGGTCCAGAACGACATTTTCCTCTCCTCCCAAGAATCCAGCTTGGAAAACAATGCTCGGTGTTCATCACCTGAGCCACGAGCTGCTGCAACCCCAAAGCAACACGTTTGCCAGCAGTATCCCAACATTCGAAGCAAGTGAGAAGGTGCGAGACAAGCCCACTTCCAGAGAAAGCATGTTTCGTTCCTTGCCGATGCTAGACTTGGCTATAGTAGGTCGGCACACACAATTGCTACCGCGATGTTTATGTAAAAGCCATGCTATACGCACAATGCCGTGCACTCCAACCAGAAATGGCTCTACGTGCGACTCTGTTCGCTCGCGCCACCTACCAGGTGGAAGCGCGGTTTGCCCACCACCCGTAGTAGGTACGCGGGAAGCTTGCAGCAACCAGCGTTATTTGTTTACAGGAAGCGTGACGCTCCCAATGTAGCAAATACCCGTGTGTTTCCGGCACAACTTGAAATGTGCAGATTATTTCGTAGCTTCGGTGCGGAGGACCCACATTTGAAATTAGCATTTGCACCGTGCCTGGGATGGACCCGCCGCAGTGGCTCAGGCGCTGTGCTCCTGAGCCTACGGCATGCGGGTTCCATCCCAGCAGCTTTTCTGATGGAGGAGAAAAACGAAGTGTCAAGAGACCCCCATGAGGCCAAATTAATCCAGAGCCCTCCTCTACAGCGTGCCTCAAAGCCGAAGCGTAGCTTCGGTGCATTAAACACCATAATCAATCAAAATTGTGTGTGGGAGATGCTCGTACCCTGCAGTGAGAAATTGGGCAGATCACATCATTTCAAGGAAGCTTCGAATTTTGCATGTAACATGCATTTCCGCTTCTTTACCTTGAAAAATAAGCCTGTTGCTGTGCAAATTAGCTTTTTTTTTAACGCTGCAGTATGAATTGTCCAATTGTGCCAAGCTTTTTTTGTAATGTTGCTGCTAAATTGTTTTAATCACGATTTTTAATTCAAGAGATCTAGTAACACCAGAGCGATGGAAAATGAATTAGAACAGGCAGCTGAGCATATCTAAGCTGGCAGTGTGTCATGCAGGTCTGACATAAAAACTATACACAAGTTTTCAGAATTGCCTATTAAAGTGTATGCCATCTTCGCCGCTTGCATTCATTCCCAGTTTTTTTTTAATAGCCACATTTGGGTATTAAGTCACCAAATCGAGCTAAATTTTGTTGTTTTAGTTTGCATTGGGTTTGATTTTCGTCTGGTCATATTTGTGCCTCCACTTTTCGTTTTGTTATGTATTAAACACTGTTATAACGATTAAGTTGCTCAACTTCACTGATCGACCCGCCACGGTGGCTCAGTGGCTAAGGCGTTGCGCTGCTGAGCACGAGGTCGTGGGTTCGATTCCCGGCCGCTTTTCTGATGGAGGCAAAAAGCAAAAACGCCCGTGTGCACGAGATTTCAGCACACGATAAAGATCCCCAGGTGGTCAAAATTAATCCGTAGCCCTCCACTATGGCGCGCCTCAACGCCTGCATTGCGTCGGCGCAATTAAACCCTACAATCAATCAATCAACTTCACTGATCATCCATTTTTGTGCCGATAGAGTTTTGAAAAGTTGGCATCTTAATTTTTTTTGTCTTCTGATTGGATTGCTTTTGTTTAAGTGTGACATTTTTCTCTTCACCTTGAGAAGACGGTGTACCAAGTAGACAGGGTCTAAAGCTAGCACAGCGACAGTACACTTCTTCCTTTGAACCATCCTGGGCAAAGTAGTTTTCCCTAGACTGCTCTTCAAGCCTGTAGTAATAACTAAAAGAAGGTTATAATGGTGGTGAAAGACGAGTGAAAGGAAAATATAGTCTTGCACACCTCTAACAGTCAATTTAATTTCAGCCTGCACTTAACAGCAGCACTAGAATTAAAATAAACAAATGATTGATCCACCCACCGATCGATTGATCGACTGGGGTCCTCTCGTGTGTGCCATCTCACAAACGAATCCATCTGTTTAATTCTAGCGCTGCTATCAAGGACAGGCTGAAATAAATTTAGTTTGCTACAGGTTTCACATGTCCTATGCTGTATTTCCTTCATGGCTTGTCTTCCACCACCATTCTAATCTTCTTTTAGTCACCTCTACAGCCTTGAAGTCTACTGTCTCTCTCCTAGTTTGTACACCCGCCTGTCTAAACGAATACAATACACCCCCTCCAAAAAAAGCAAACCAAAACACGTCAAAAGATCGTAAAATCTCAAATGTGTAGGACCTTGTCTCAGTAAAAAAATGAATAATTGGCAGAGTTGAGCAATTCAATCTTTATAACAGCGTAATGTACATAATTCGTAACAGAACAAAAACATAACCAGACAAAATGCGATGTCGCCTAAACGTAGCCTAATGAACTTAAGCGGAAAAAAAAAGCTTGTTCAATCTGGCGAACAGCCAAATGTGGATATCAAAAAAAAAAAAAAAAAACCTGGGAATGAATAAAAGTGGCAAAGATCGTTTATATAGTAGATAATTGTTACCATTTCTGCATAATTTTATGTCAGATCAGCAGAAAATGTTGCTAACTTAACATGCTCACACCTTAGACATGCTTAGGTGTGCTTGCTTCAAAAATTTCAAGTTTAATTTTATTCTGTTTTGTCACTCGGAAAGCTACATGGTTGCACCTCACCCTTAGGCAATAGTAGGTGATGTTTGAGGCATGCATTTTAGCGTTTTTTTTTTCTTCCCGAGTCCCCAAATGAATAAAGTGTGCCATGCACTGTGCTCTTTACAACACAAGGGAACATCATTTTTGCTGAGCAAAATCTGACGATTCCTACTGCAGCGCCTGGATAAACAATTCAGCTGTCGGATCTTCACCGACAAGCTTCATCCCGTGATAGCACCAAGGCACCCAGCTGGTTGAGTGGCGCGCCGACCAGACAGCACGTCTGTAGCAGGCGACAACACTTAACTGGCAAAAATGATCGAAGTCCCGGTTGGACATTTTAACCCAACTAGCAGTATATATGTACTAACAAATATCGCTTCGAGTGCCGCTCGGAAAGCATACTGAGCGGACTCTCATCGTAGCGCTAAATTGCAGCCCACACACAGTGAAATAAGCATGCATCAAGATGCGGGTGCCCTCCAGCACAAGTGGAGGAGCAAGTTTTCCCTGCCCAGTGGCAGCCACAACGAAAAAAATTCAGGGACGCTTGCACTCATGCACAAGACTTGAACAGGGAACCTGTTGTAGGTGAGCATTGCTGGACACATAGTCAAGTTTCAGTATCACCGTTCATTTGCATAGCTGCGGTGCTAGTAATCGTCATATGCATCGAAGAGGTTGCCTTCTTTGCGGTGAGCGGTGGATGCAAAGTCAGCCTCAGCATTGTAGACTTCCACCAGCTCTTGTTCATCGACTCGAGGCAGCGATGGTGTGATGTGCAAGTCGTCTCGGGAAGGAGTGGCCCACTCGTACCCACGTCTCCAATTATCCTAATGGCTCCCAGAGACTAATGTGGCGGCCACGGTGACCTCTCCCAAGCAGGCAGTCTTTTCACCTTCAACATTAGCACTGGAGTTTTTCTTTTTTTCTAAAGCCCCTGCGCGAACTGGGAACTTGGCAGTCGCTGCGACGGGCACTGCGCACTCTACTTTCTTGTTTTTTTTTTTTTGATTGTGCAACGGTGAACTTACAGCCAGTAACAACAGCTCCACTGTTAAAAAACCACCCTGTCCGCAGGTTAGTCGGGAGTCTGCCCAGTAGATGCTGCAAGCAAACAGTCGTGCATAGAGCCATCTTCTGGTCAAGGCGCACGATGCCATGTGTATGTAAACCTCCCGCTTAAAAAAAAAACAGAAGAAAAGGCGCCTTAATTTACTGTTGCAGTGTGTTTTTATTTCCTACCTATTCGAACACTTTTACCAATGTCGTTGCACTTCAACTATTTTCTTGATCGCTACTACCTTACAAGCCAAGCCAATTACGAAGCAAAGCAGAATTGCCAGGGTTTCCAAGGGACCCAGGGGTCCATCTTGCTGCACAAGCGCTCCTCAACAGTGGCACACTTGTGCTTCGAGAGACACTGAGGTGAACGCTGATTCCACCCACGCACCTGGCACCATGCATTTCGGGGTCAGACAGTAGCACACTAGTCGGTCCCATACCAATTGCTCACGGGTTTTCATGCCATACGTGGTCATTGGTTAGCCCTGTGTGTGCCAACTAACACTGCCGCTACAAATGGGACAGTGCCGCCGTCAAAAAGAGCAAACAGAGGAGGCCTCGCGTGGGGAGCCACAAAACGCCAGCTTCCCGACAAGGAAGCGCCGCAGCGATAGCTTTTCCTCTTTGTCGGCTCTACTGGAAGCAACGAGGCGATGCCTTGCACAAACAGGAGCACTATACTATTTCAGAATGGACACCCAGCCCATGCTTGAGGCAGGCCCTCCTCCAAAAGAGAGAAACATTCAGATCAAACCGTTGAGAACATTCACGCACACATTCACCATGGGTCCAGTTTGACAGCCACACTAGTTTAGCCCTGCCCAACAGCCGGTTATTCTGTCACCAGTGGTCCCTGCCACACTTTGCATGCAGTTAGCCACACGGCAGTGTTGCATTAAGGTGGCCCTTCTGGAAAGGAAAGGCAGTTGTACTCGGGAGAAAAACAAAAACTTGTTACACTTGTTTCCGAAGTGGAGTGCACGCCACGACAATCGACATCTCTGCCCACCGAGCAAAGGCCTCACAACAGTGCGCAAGGCCTTGGCTGCAGCGTGCAGTGATACAAGCGGACAAGTGAATGAGTCACCCTGGGAAGATCATTCACACCCCCCATGCACGACAACGGTCCAGGGCTTGCTTTGTTGCTCCTCGCTCATTCATCACAGGATGACAACCAAACCAGCCCCCCGCTGGATCGCATTCCAGTGCAGTGCCTCTGTCAAACAAGGCCTCCGTGCATGCATGAGAGGCAACGCCAGACAGGGAATTCACCACAGATCGGCGTGCCCTTCCTCGGTGCCGGTTTGCCCCGCAGCCTGCCTTTGGCGAGCACACTGGTCAGCCCCCGTTTCCCACAAACGCAGTGCAGCCCGGCGAGCAACCTCCCCGTGCCGGGCGTGCCAGTAGCTGCTGCTGCAGGTACTGCTGCGCCCCGCAGCACCCCCCGCGAGGCGGCTCACCGGTGACGGGGGCCTCGATGTCGATCATGGTCTTCTCCTGGCGCAGCAGGGCAGCCCCCTCGTTGATGATGCGCAGGGCGGCCGCCTCCTCGATGCGCCCCTCGAGCACAAAGTGCTGCTTCAGGGCCTCGATGCGCGGCTTGCCGCTCTTCGCCTCAAACACCTCGCCCAGGGTCAGCTTGTGGCTCGGGGGAAACGGCACGCCTGCACACGGAGGAGGAGCACACGGTCACTACGCTAACAGCAGCGTGCTCGGCATCTGGTTCGGCGGCCAGGCGAGTGCCGCTCGGACCCTGGGAATAAAATCGCTTCCGCCAAGCCCGGAGGATCGGCCGGCCGGCGATAGCGCGGACCGCGACCTTGGCCGCTGTTTTCCTGGTTTCGTACTAACGACCCTCATGCCGATCGCCCACATCGACGGCGATCGCACAAAATGGCAACCCGCCGTGGTCCCTTCCCCCTTCGTTCGGCAAAACCCCGCGCACACATTCTCGACAAGCAGACCAAAAGGCGCCCCCGTGTTGTCGCCGGGAGCGGGCAAGGGGTCGCGAAAAACGCCACCGTCACGTCCAATTTCAGCCTCAACCGGGAGGAGCGGTTGCTAAAAACGCGTCGACCCAGGAGGCACTGCGCGCCGGGCCGCTAGCAAAGCTCGGGTACGGGACCCCAGAGCATGGGGACGCCCGAAAGCACCGCATTTCGAGCCCCGAAATCTGGCTCCTTGCGGCTGGCCCCCGCCGGGCGCAATGGCCCGACCAAGAGCACCGGGCCGATCGCAACGGGATGTCGACGACACCAAGTGAACGCGTTCGTGTTCGCGTAGCTGACGCCTGCAACCAGCAACGCACTCCAAAATAGGTGCGCCCTTAAAGTCACGGCCATTGGAATGACACCAGCCAAGTGACAAGCGGATAATAAAAGTGCCGACGGCCAACAGAAATTGCCGCACGGCGATCCCGAACACGAATGCAGCCGCTAGTGAGGGAGACCACGCGCTGCAAGCCGGCAAAACAAGCTACGCCGCAGTGCTCACTGCGGGCAGAGTTTCGGTTCGAAAGCAGCTTCACGGCAGCAGCGGCGTTCGATCAGCTGAGTTCGTCACCGGGAACGTTAGGCTTAAAGGGCGAAAGGCAGCCACAGTTCATAACGGTGTATCCCCGAAGGTGCTAAATGCACACAGCTCGCTTTTCTAGATTGAAATCGCCCTGCTCGTTTCTCAATTTGAGCGAAACAAGGCTAGGCGTGCGCGCACTGCATATTTAAAGGGGCTGCACCCGACAAAAATGGCGCCGGACTGTGCTAAAATTCCGGGACAGACGATGGACGCCAGGGAGTAGGGTGGATAAAAACGACTTACTTTTCACGACGCGTTCCGTCGTTGGTATTTTCGCGTTATTCGCCGACATGTTAATAATCCTAGGTGTTCACGTTACACGAAGCACATACGGATGACAAGTATATCACTGCGATAAAGAAAGATCACACAACACTACGACAGCCACAAATGGCGTAAACAACAAACTCCTGTTTGCATGCTGCATTGCGCATAATTTTGCGCGCAGACTGAGAGGACCAATCGTGGCGCTCGACGGCAGCGGAGGCGCGTCGTTCGCTGCTTCCTGCAAAGGCGGACACAGATTGGTCGAGTCTAGTGACGTCACTCAACCCGCAGTGTGTCCCTTCATTTTCAAACTGCAGAAACAAGTATTGGTGATTTGCGCCCACTTACAAGCGTCATGCGTTCCTAAACTGTGTTGTCATAGCGCTGCATGATCTCTGCACTTTTTATAAAAGCTATCCCAGTCGAATAACCTAGAACAAGCATTTAGAAGCCACGCATTTTTTGTTCCCGGCAGCGCGCGGCGACGTCTGTTTGCATAATTTGTTTATATGAGCAGACTACGCCACGGTCTCGTACAAAGTAACTCAGACGTAAGTTCTAACTTGTATAAGCATAATTACTGTAGTAACACTATTTTTTTACAATATTAGCTCTCTTTTATTGGTAATGGGGAGTATTTTCACAACAAAGTATAGAGTAGAGGGCGCGCTAGTTCACGCGGTACTTTCAAAAACCACGGCCGCTGGATGGAGCGCCTCTCACCCGGCGGCCTTGTAAAAACAATCTCGAAGGACGAAAGCGCCCGTCAGCGGGGCACTCCGATCATCAGTCCGGGATTCACTGCATGCTCACTAAAAAGTAATCCGGTAGCGGTTTTTCAAATATATTCATATGGCGTGGGGAATCCACGGTGCACATTCAGACTATCCGCGGTGAGCCCGAGGCTGTGAATCGAAGAGCCAGAGCGCTTACTGCGAAGGATGTCGATCTGTTCGTACCAGAAAGGAAGTTACGGACTCGGAGCTTTTTACTCTGACCAAGGAGTGTTCTTGCGCACAAGAAATGTTCTATTCTTTCCACTTGCTTTCTTTCAAGTTGCATACATGTCCCGTTAAACGGGGCTCAATAGTAAATGGGTCGGTTAACTTCCGCTTGTGCAACCAACCCGAGACAATTGGCAGGATACTGTGTTCTTTAGGGGGGGGGGGGGGTGGGGGGGAGGGTGGAAGGGGGCCATCAATGGAGGTTTCTTGACGTTTACGCACCATATCAACCTGGTGAACTGGAATAACAGACTCACTTGTGCACTGAGCGCCACTTCACGGTCTCAGCGGACCGTGTGTGTAACCCGTGTCGCATTGGCGGATCCAGAGGGGGGGTCCGGATGTCCTGACCCCTCCCTTAATTTTTGAATTTAAACCTCCAAGAAGATGACCACTCAGGTCGCAGAAAAAGGTGAATTGATGACTTGTTGTATTCCTTGTGTTTTTGCTTTCCCGAAATTTCAGTGAATAAATAAGGCTCCTCCTCCTTCTCCTCCTCCTGCTCATCATCATCATCATAATCATCACTGATAGGAGCTGACCCCCCTCTCAGAAAAAGCCTGGATCCGCCCCTGGGCCCGCGTGACAGGTCGTGTGAGCACCAACGATCGCAATTTAGTGCAATAACATTGGAAAACATTGTTCGCGACTTTCACTTTTGTGGCATTGGAGAAAATGTCCGACGGCAAAATCGTTTCACACACTTTCAGGTGGACTCTCACGCTAGGCTAGATCGTATTTAGGTTTCTTTAGATACCCTACCGCAGTGGTTCTCAACCATGAGCGTGCCGAGGACCACTTTGGGGCTTGCAAAGATGATAAAGGACCCCCCCGAGTGGCGCAGCCAGAAATATTTTGGGGGGGGGGGGGGGGGGGGTATATGCCACAGGTTAAAAAAACTAAAAAGAAAGAGATCATGTCCCAACCAAACATTGTCTCAGTGATTTTTATTTGTATCCTTGTCATTTTTATGTTCGTTTTTTTACGTTATAATATATCGCATCAGCGTGTAAACATGGACGAAAAAAGGCTGAAAGGGGGTTGAGATACCACGATTAGAAAATTTCAGGGGGGTGTTCCGACACAGCGCCGTCTTGCCCTATTTAAACAAGTACTTCAAGTTAAGTACAAGGAAAAATTACTGGTGACACCAATCTGATAATGAAGGCCTTCGCGAATTATTGTGGAAACCTGTTAAAAGCTCCCAAAAGAGCGGCGAGTGAGGAGTCTATTGACAAATTCATTAGTTTGCTGCCCAAATTAAACCAGGAAGAGTGTGATTCTATTGACCAGGAGATTGGCATACAAGAATTGGTGTCTAGCATTGAATCATTGGCGAAAGGCAAAGCCCCAGGACCTGATGGTCTCACTGCAGAATTTTACCAGCATTCTGTTCTTTGCTGGCTTCATTTTTACTTGAGGTTTATCGCGAGGCTTATAAGATTGGATATCTTCCACCTACGCTGTACGAAGCCCACACTGTTCTAGTCCCGAAAAGTAATGATCCTGACTAACTGCGTAAAATAGAACGGTATCGTCCCATTTTTTTTATGTAACGTGTAGGTTATAAACTATTTGCTAAGATTTTGGCCGACCTTATTCAAAATGTCATTGAGCTCCTAGTTGGTGACCATCAGACATGTGTTATCCGTTGGCGATCTATTCGAACCAACATTCAGATTGCAGGGTCTATTCTTGAGTGCGTTTTGGGTACTTCAGCCCAAGTAGACGTGGTACAACTAGTATTGGCAAAACTTTGGATCGTGTCAGCCACAATTTCTTTTTCGTGCTCTACATTGTGAACGCAGGATCTTGGCTTACCGGGTATTCAAATATGTTATGCCAATGGCTCGACAAGAGTGATAGTCAACAATCGACTAACCCGACCAATTCACCTTTTTCCATCCGTTCGTCAAGGGTGCCCTTTATCACCACTACTGTTTTGCTTATACCTGGAACCATTATGCATGCGCATAAGACAGGGCAATGACGTTCGAAGGTTGACGCTATCGTCGTTCGAGGTGAAAATGTTAGCATATGCCGATTATGTCGCTTTCTTTTCTACTGACAAGGCAAGCGTGGAGAATGCTCTTGCCATTACTCAAGAATTTTGCCAGTTAGCAGAGTTACCAGCGCACGCAGACGGGGACACGGAAGGAAGGAACGACATGACAAGGCGCTGAACTACAACTGATTTTTTTTTTATTCAGAAATGAAAGACATATAAAACACCGCGCATCCAATAGCGTGGCCCACACAACCTGACGCCAACACTTATCTGCCCGCCTTCAGCATATTACAAACGTTGCGCTAGATAATCCTTTTCTTTTTGCGAGAGCGCAACAGAAGGCATGCTTGTACAGTTTTCTTTAAACCGCTCAATTTCAAGCGCTTCAACAACCTCGCGTGCGTGCTTATCTTTCTCTCTGGTGATGAGTTCGCACTCGCCGAACAACGGGACACAAGCACATTTACTACAATGGGAAGCCAAATGCCCCGCAGTCTTTCCCACGAGGTTCTATGTTCCCTGAGCCTCTCGTTGACACATCTCGTTGACGCATCTCGTTGACGCATATACGTTACTTCCTTCCGTGTCCCCGTCTGCGTGCTCTGGTAACCCTGTTAATATGCATCACCAACTATATATAGCCCACCAAGCCATACTCGTGAATTTTGCCAGGTTTCAGGTGCGCCTTGAACTTGTAGAAAATCTGTGGCTTTTGGTTGGGACAATGGGGAACGACACCCGGTCGTTTCGCGGGAATCAATTGGAATAGTGACCTGACGTATTCATGAGCTTCCCTCTCACAGTTTCGCAATACTGACTAGCATTGGCCGTAGCAGCTAGGCTGTGAAGGTACAGCGTCAAGTGAATGATTAGCATGGACGGCAGCTGCCCATCTTTCCTCGTGCTCGGACGTGCAACACGTTTCTTGTGACCCGACTTATGTTTCTACAGGCGTTACATTGTTCTCACCTCCGGATATATGCTTTTCACAGGATTTTTGCAACCTTCACTTGGTGTTCGCGTAGTGAGACTATGCGTCGTGATAACCTTTTTCTTCCGGTTGTGCGAGGGAAACTTGGGCTTGTTCGTCTTTTTGTTCGGCAGCTTCTTTTGCGCTTATTCTACTTTCGAGATGTTCAACATCCTGTTATAAAAGTTGTGCTGCAAACACATCCTGCACATTTTATCCCTGATATTGTTCTTGAACCGCGCTGTATTAAAACTTCAACAGGCAAGGGAAGAGCACACAAGGACGGGACGAAGCTCCTTGTCCTTGTGTGCTTTTCCCTTGTCTGTTGAAGTTTTAATACAGCACGGTTCAAGAAGATGTACAACCAACTAGCCCCCGTTTTAGCTTTGCTCCCTGATATTGTTGTGTCTTAGATGTCCCGAGAAGCAGTTCCAAGTCCGCGGGGTTTTTTCGTAGAAGTGGTTGGCACGTTTCGCTTCTTACGGGATCGGTTTAGCCTTGAGTACATATTTAATGCTTCGCGCGAGTCTATTTCCGATGCCCTGGTTTTTGGACTTTTCATATTCCCTACCTCCAGTGCTCATGCCAGGACGTCCTCAATAGAGTGTGGAAAATGTGTGTTCCACCAGGTGTTAAAAAAAAAAAACATTTTTCTGTAAATTACACACTCGTGCGCTCCTTTGTTAGAACATGGGTGACAGTCCGGGTTTTTTTTATTGCTTGTTCGACAGACTGCCGCCTCTGTTCTCGACGAGACACAATTGATCACTGTTTTGTAGATTGCAGAGATGCTGTCTTTTTCTGGCGCATTTTGCAGCGAACGCTCAGAAAAAGATATGGATACCACGCCTTTCTCAATCCGGTTTTTGCTATTCTGCTATTCTGGTGAGCTCCCCTATGAAATGGTTGTTTTAATTGGTTTGTACAGTCTGTGGCGATATCGCTTATGTGATAGCCAACTAGATCAACAAAGTCATATTTCCGAGAAAGTGTGGCATTTGTGCATAGTGTGTATATGTCTTTCGTCCATGCCAACCTAATTGGTTTCCTCTTTTGAACGCTTGTGTGTGTTTGCCTGAAGTTTGATGTATTTGTGCTTTTCCTAACTTTAGTGTATTCTCTTGTTTGCTTGATATGTAGTGTACTCATGCGGTAACGTTCGAGCGCATTCTCCCATGTAACAGAGAAACAAAATGTTAGGATAGCACAGTCAGTTGGGCATCGGGCTGATAGTATGGGGAGCCGGGTTCAAGTCCTACTGGACCACGCATGTGTTTTTTTTTTTTTGTTTATTTACTCCTGTAACGACGGCCATTTCCTTGGCCGGACGACACCGGCGCTTTTTCGTGGAATGGGACACTTAAGGCTTTCGCCTTAATAACGCCCAAAACAGAAAAGCGCGCTAGTCACACACCCATGCATGTAGATGTACTTTTTGCAACGCTACAACAACATAATGAAGTAGGCATCATTGTTCTGCACACTAACAACATGGCGAGGTAGACAATTCCAATCACTAGTGTTGTGACAGAGATGAAAGTTTATTCGAGAAAACGGTGGTGGTTGAGCCGTCACTCGGTGGGGTGGGGTGGCCTCGGTCCAGGTACCCTTGGGCATTGGCTGCAGCCCTGGCACGGCTAACCAGACTAGCCCCAACTTCAACCTTCCTAAGATCTGGTCAGCCTGATGGGAGGTGGTCAGCAGGCCTCCCATGCGCTGCTCAGGAGATGGGTTGGGATCAGGGGTGTTTTCAGATGGAGATGGGTTGCAATGGCTTGTTGTTTGACATGCCTACACCATGTGGTAGGGCGATTAAGAGAAGGGCAGAAGTGACAGTTGAGGGGGTATTGGGCAGGAAGGATAGAGTGAAGGATGAGTGTGTCGTAATAGGCGTTTGAGACGACAGTGCTGCGGTAGACTGGGCGAACCGCTCGAACGGCGGCGGTGGCTTGATGTTTTTGAGAAAGTCCATTTTTCGCCTCATCTGCCGTTCGCCTGACGAACCAGCTTGCGTGGGTTATAGTGCCTTTCTGGGCACTATAGTGGGGTTGTAATGTCACTCCAGCTCCCCAGCGGCGATGGCTGGCAGACCTTTAAAGTCGGTTTGCCACCCCATTTCGCTTAAAACACTCGAATACGACCGGCAGGTATACGCGCTACGGCTGCCATCGAAAAAATTCTCTGCAACCGAAACCATGCATAGCGCCTGGGACGGCTTCCTCAACTGCGCCGAGCAGGCTGAAAAGAAGGGGCGTGTTCTTCCATCATCCCCTACGTGTGGTTCGGGCGGCCGCCGCTAGAATACAATATTGGAAACGCTACCAATCAATCAATCAATCAATCAATCAATCAATCAATCAATCAATCAATCAATCAATCAATCAATCAATCAATCAATCAATCAATCAATCAAACCATGGTCGTTTGGATCTTTCTTCAAACCCCTTTCATTCCCCCGCTGTGTTTCTGGCTCTCCTCCCGATTTCCTGTTTGTAAGGCGAAGCTTTAATGATGACGTCTGTAACGCGAAAACGCCGTGCAT
Source organism: Haemaphysalis longicornis (assembly GCA_013339765.2). NCBI lineage: Eukaryota > Metazoa > Arthropoda > Arachnida > Ixodida > Ixodidae > Haemaphysalis > Haemaphysalis longicornis. Next base: position 41,417 of record JABSTR010000437.1, on the reverse strand, counting down.
AAAAACCAACTTTCTGTGGTCATGATGATGATGATGATGATGAATGATCGTGGTGAAGTGAAAAAAAAAAGCGCTTCAGCGGCCGGGATAGAACCTCGGTCCCTCGCGTTATGAAGCCGGCGACTATCCGACTGCTCCATTTCGACATGGTCGAAACTCAGTCGACAACCCAAAGAATCGTCCATCGTCGGTTAGACGGAGGGGCGCATGATTTTTATTCTTACCCTTGGCCTCTTTGATTTACCATAACCGCTTTTTTTCCTCCGGTTCTTTGTATACTTGCGTATTTTCGAAATTCCCGCACCTCGCCATCTTCGAGTGACCACATTAGAGAGTTATAGCAGAGCGGAGAAGCGGTCCCTGTACAGTACCCGGTACACCTGCGCATGCGCACAACCAGCATTGACGCCTCTGCGCACGCGCAGCGGCGCCGGTCGCCTATCGGATATCGTACCGGAAGTGATTCTCCACTCTGCTGTAACTCTCTAATGTTTTCCGAAAAAATAAAAGAAGGTGACCGTACCTGGCGGCCCCGTGGCGGCCGGTTTTCTGATGGAGGCGAAAAGCGAAAACGCCCGGTGTTCGAGATTTCGGCGCACGTTATAAAGATTCCCAGGTGGTCAAAATTAATCCAGAGCCCCCCACTACGGCGCGCCTCATCGCCTGTGTAGCGTCGGCGCGTTAAACCTCATAATCAATCAATTACCTGACGGCCACCACTTGTAGCAGGTCATTGCAAACTCACGCGCAATGGACCACCAACTCCGTTCCCGCTTTCACGGGGTGCCCCCAGTAACACGCAACGCTTTCCTGACATCCTGAAGCCGTGCCTTTCAATTGTGTACGGCCCCTTTCCCCTCTGTTTCCCGGCACCACTTTAACCCTCCTTTCAAGTTTGGGGGTTGCAATGCCCAATTGCTAAGCTTGTCTGCCACTGTTTTCTCTCTCTCTCTCGTTTTTTTTTTTTTTTTTTTTTTTGTTTTTTGTGGTATGTGCCGGGGCATTTTTTCTTTTTTTTTCGAGTGCAGTTTCTTTGTTTCTTTCGGGGGCCGCGGACACCGCTCAGTGCTTTCGTGCTAGTGAGGAACCGTTTGGCCCTCAATTCTCGGATGCAGGCGAGTGGCGAGTGCGGAAGGGGCGAGTGCCGTGCGGCGCACTTCTGGCGCATCGGGTCTTCGGGCGTGGCACCGGAAGCATCGTATAGCGGCCGGACATGCATCGCGGGGTGGACTCGCCGCAAATACGCGAAATGTCAAAGCAGCGGCGGGGACCTGTAAACAAACTACAACACGATACAGGCTTGTTTTAAAATGGGCAGTTTGGGAAATGACCGGATACAGTCCGTCGGGTGGACATAAGTTCTCCGGACCATGCGCCGCTTTTGTGTCGCTACAGTAATAGTGTGGCGGCGGCGACCTTCTGTAAACAAACTGCGATACGCCGTAGGCGTGCACTGGAATGTGGGATTCGTGGAATGTATGGCTTGTAGGGCCCTTGGAGGACACCCTGGATTCGGTGTAACGGCGCAACAAGACTTCCTTAGTTTTTTTTTTTTCTTCTTCGTCTCGCAGCTTCCGGTGCGAATGGTTTTTTGGTATCGCCGTCTGGTTTGTGTGGGAGCAGGAGGGAAGCTTTGGAGAATGTACGGGCCACGTGCCTATTTATGAGCTCCGCTTTTTGGCTGCCGTGTGGTCTATGAAATGCCGGTAATATACATTCTGTCTCCTAGGTCCCACCTTCCCTGGGGGCGAGGTTTGTTCAATAAAATCAAGGTGTGTTGTGTCGAATGGGAGGAGAGACCACCGCTTGATGCGGGCTCTTCTCGAGCTCTGATATGCGATGTTACCTCGTCAGCTGTAACTCAGTTGTAAGTAAATGTTTGTTGAGTAGACCGACGTCACCTATGTGCCTCTGAACGACGAGCCATCTTCACCATCCATCATCGATTGACGGCCAGGGTCGCATAGTAGCGGGAAGTTCACCCCTCCTTCTCTTTCCTTCCTACCCGTCCCCGCGCTATTGTGCTTTTTTTTTTTGTGCTTCTCTGGTCGCGTAGAGCGTACTTATTGTTTTATGCATTTCCTTTCCCCCTTTTCCCGCCCCTAACAGAAATATATTTGAACGGGGGTCTGGACCGCCTGTAACTTAAAAAAAAAAAACCGGTCACCGGCCGACAAACGTTAAAATAAATGTTGTTATGCTTTTCACTGTGACTATTCAATCGTATTCAACACAGACACACGGGAAAAACCTTTAACAAATGAGATTTACAACTTACGTTTCAGTAAGAGGATTTCGGTTCTTCAGAGAAGTCCTCTTCCTCAAACGTTTATGGTAAAGTTTCCTTTGTTAAATGTTTTTCTCGTGTGCCTGTGTCGTTACTTCTTCACTTACATTATTTTTTCACGCTCTTTGTGAGCTTTGTTTCCACACAACCAAATATCGCTATATATATATATATAATATAGATATATATAATATATATAGTATAGATATAATATATATGATAGATATTATATATTATATATATATATTATATATATATATATATATATATATATATATAGGGTTTGGAATGAGGGGCTCGTTAGGAAATACAGAAAGAAATGCCGGCAGGTCTACAACGCCCAAGAAGCATAGGGGAATGGTTAGGCAATTTTTTTTACCGTTAGGACGTTACATTATTTTTTTATATTCTTACATGAGGAAAGAAAGAAAGAAAAACACGCGCCCAGAGTGGGGACCGAACCACGCCTTTCGATTGGCGTGGTTCGGTCCCACGCCAAAGAAAAAAATACTTACACGACACGTCAGGACTGCTCCACTTTGTGGGCAAATCCTCCCCGCCAGCTGCCCGGCCGATTACGAAGGAAGTGGGTGCGGTTTTGGGGCGGCGGTTTTTTGGGCGGAATCGATGGTGCTCCACGCTTCTCCGGTGAACCGCGCCAGTCCTATGCGAATCAACCCTTACTTCGCCTCTATTCGCCTCTACATCCCCGTAACCAAATTGTTTCGTGGCGGCAGGATAAAGATGAGACGAACCTTGCGATGGGGTGAACGATCTTTTTACAGTATTTACATGGCGGTCACAATACAGCGCGCTCCAGGACCCGCCACTATCCCCGGTTTCATCGTCTGCTGATATTTAAACAAAAAGTATGGGACATTGCCCACCTGTGTGTCCCTTGACCTATATAATAATATATATACATATTCTATATATACATATATATATAGATATATATATATATCGAGAAATATATATAATATATAATTCGATTAAATAGTTATCTCTAGCTCTAAATATATATATATATATATAAAGATACTAATAAAATATATATCATATTATATATATCTGTATATAGAATATATTATATATATCTGTTCGCACCAGACCGGTAATTCTGGAGTCGTGGGTTTCGGATCCCACCTGGCGGGCATTTTTTCAGCGTTTCTTTCGACTTTCAAAATTCTCATCTCTTCAATGACCCACCACAACCTCCCCTTTGCTTTCCCGATATTGGTCTTGACTGCCAACCCTTATTTTGTGTCTTTATTTATATAGCCCCTCTATTTATATATTCTGATTCGCTATATCTATATACTAATATATATATATATATATTTATATAATATATATATTATATATATATATATATATATATATATATATGTGTGTTGTGTGTGTGTGGTGTGGTGTGTGTGTGTGTGTGTGGTGTGTGTGTGTGCGGCAGTATAATTTATATCGCGAAATAAGGGTAGGCGGTCAAGAAAGCCAAGGTAGGCAAAGGGTGGGTCATTTATTATCATTGAAACAGATACAGTTTTTTGGAAAGAAAGAACGAAAGTGGAGAAGAACATGCCCGCCGGGTGGGATCCGAAGCCACGACCTCCAGAATACGCGTCTGGTGCGATGACCACTACGCTAACGGCGGGGCTTTGCTCCTTCCACTTTCTCTGATATTTACCTTAACGTAATTGTTTCCTGCGCTTGGGGATGGTAGCCAGCGCGAGTCCGACAACTCGGGGTGAAGGGGACGCTCGAGTCAGGGCCCGAGAGTTAAAAAAGAAGGTCCCCTTCACCCCGAGTAGTCGGACCGTACGTAGAAGGCGAAGAGAAGAAAACACTTTCAGTTGGAAGTAAAAATAAATAGCAATAAAGCGATGTGACAACGTTTAGCAAAGACCATTTCACTGGTCCTGCCGTGGATCTGCCCACCCACCACCCAGGGGTAGGATTGTAGGAAGGTATTCACATCTACATCCAGATGCGCTCCCGTCCGTACGTGCATTCGAAATTCGGCTGGTATAATCACCTTTGTGTTTTGCGGCAGTGCGTGGTAACGTTCACTTAGCTCGATCAGCCCCCTTTCCCACCCTCCCATATCCATTGCCTCCATGGCAACGACGTCTGCTGGTCACCGATTCCCCAGCCTCTCATCCCATACCTCGCCCAGGCAACAAGCACACAGGAAACAGGCATTTGCACCGATGCTAGCATCAATCCACCCGAGATCGGCACCTCCTGAAACTCCCCTGACCGCTCTCAGATATGTGGCTCCAGCGCTCTTCATAATCCTGCTGCCACTCTGCTTGAATCCGCCACCATACACGCTTTAGATTTCCTCGTGTTTGATGCCAATTTCGCCATTCCACCTCGCATTCTCGCAGGCTGTTTTGAGCCCTTCAAATTATCAAGCAAGCTTCTTAAACAGATCCTCTTGTTCATCAATCTTGAACCAGGTGTCGGCCGTACTCTATTATGGAAGTAACAGTCATATCGACTGGACACCTAGACATGAGTCTTTTTCGCCGAGGAACCAGGCAGTCCATGTGGCTGCGCAAAGCCCGCACACCTCCACTGATTCTCCCTAGGCTCCGCCTCCTTCCACCCCCCCCCCTCCAGCAATGGAAATTATTCTCTACAAAAACGACAAGACGCCGTTACAGCGGTGAGTAAAGTGAATATTTACCGGCTCCGGCTGTGAAGAAAGTTCAGTTGAAAGTTAGGGTTTGTCCCGTCTCCTTTCTTGTGTACTGTCTTTGGTTTTTTGCGCTAAACGAGTTTTAAGAGCCCAGCACCTCCCTTTCTTCCAAAGTCCCTTCCTCTTTTCCAAAGACCCGCAGAGGTTTTCATCAAAAAATTTATAGCGGATGCTTCCAATTTGCCTGAAACATTCCGCAAATGGTACGCGTTCCTCTCGACACCAAAATCTCCTTCCCGCTTCTCCCAGACTACAGCATTATCTTTAAGAGCATGATTAGTAGCGCTAAAAATAAGACACGCGTGAAAGAGGAGACGCACAGTAGCGAGGTTCCGTGTCCTCTTTCACGTGAGCGGCACTAACCATGTTCTTAGAGCGTAGCCAACAAGTTCTCCTCCTCCCCCATGTTGCCCCAAGCTCTCTCGATGACGCAATTTTCCCCCCGCCCTCTCTCGATCCTACTAGTCCCGCCGACCCACCCACTTTACACACGAACACACTCACCCTCGCCGCAAATTTTCCAACCAAAACTCCCACCTCCCCTCGCGGGAACCCCTGTGTAGATGCGACGCATAGGGGGTTCCGTTGTTGTTTCCGTTAGGTTGATTCTCCCATCGCGTGAAACGTGCCGTGAACCCCCTGCCGCGGCTATGACGCAACGTGCCGCGGCTATGACGCAACACAATCCAACACAATCCACTTTAATCCAATCCAATCCAATCCAAGCCAAGCCAAGCCAAGCAATCCAATCAAATCCAATCCAATGCCCCTCGCGAGAGAGTGTTCGTTATCGGAGAGGAGAGGGGGTGAGCGGCGGAGAGCGCAGCTGGCGCGGCGAGGAGAATGGGGGAGGGGCGGACAACGCCGACGACGACGACGCCGGAGGGACAAGGCGAGTGAATCAGATGTTCTGCATCTAAAAGTGCTCTAGCATGAGTGGCATAGCGTTGGTCGATACTCTTGCACCAGGTCCGGCCAGTCGTTCACATCGCCTTCCTCGCCCCTTTGAGCCGCTCTTGCAAGTCTCTGCGGTACCAACCTCTGCCTATACTAAGGCGACCACTGATTGCAACGTCCCGTGCCCCCCCCCCCCCCCCCCCCTCCGTGGTCTATACAGTCTTTTTTTGGATCGGAACGAAAACGCGTGCCTCATCGGTCGCGAGCCCTTTTCGGCGATTGCGTGACGTCGAAACCGGCTTCGTCAGACCACCGCCCCCACCACCCCCAGTCGCATGCAAATCGCGTGGTTTTCACGCAGATATGTGTCGCAGCTTGGTGTGGGCGTTCGGTATACGCACTCTCGAGTAATTGACGGTAGGCTGCAACCTGTGTTGCTGTGTCGCTGGAAAGAAAGGTATACAGCCGCGCCTGGTTACCTACCGGTAGGAAACTTGGCGATAGTGCTAAACATTTCGCAAGGAAACTTGTGTCAGCTCGACGAGCTGTGGAAAGAGTGGCACAGGAAGCCATCGTCCCGAATGAGGACTCGGGCAGAAGACGTGCCAGCAGCTCATTGCACGAAGAGAGGCAAGCGGAAGCGGTGCGGCTGCCGACAGACGTGACCGCGAGTAGGGCAGGCGGATGGCACATGAGGAGGCCCGGCGTGGGGACGACCGTGATGACGGTGCGCGTGAGTGTCCGCTTCCAACGGACGATGCACAAGAGCGCGCGCTGCTTGCGTGCACACTTACCAGCGCGGCTCTCTGGTAAATGCTGCCCGTTTCTCGCATTTGTTGGGCGGCGGGCGATCAATACGCCGTGTGGCGGGCCGCCACCCCTGCGGCGCAGGGTTCCGACCGTCTCGTGTTGGTCCCGTCACGCACGTTGGCCCATTCTCGCTGCCTCGCTGCGCGAGGTCCGCTTATAATTACGCCCCCTTGGCTTTTCGCTCTTCTGCTGCAGCTTTTTTCTGCTGTAGCGGAGAACGTCAGGAGATCAGCTCTGTCATTGGTCACACGTTCACACAACTGTGGTACGGTAATTAACGGCGCAGGCAAGTGCGCAGACAAGCTCACCGGCAGTGTCAGGAGATCCCAGTGCTGGCAACACAACTAAAACACTCACGACCAGCGCAGTTGTTTAACGACGGGCGGGGTGTTACATCAATAAATGAGAGTCTTTAAAAAAATTTCCGAGGTGAACCACTTCTATGTTCGCGCTCAAACTTTACACGAATATCGCATTTTGTGGTCTATTTCGTTTAACACCCAGAACAAGGACGGCACTTACATGCTTATTTAGACAATAAATAGAAACTATTTTCACCAAATTGGAGAATGGCCATTTTAGACCAACCTGGAATGGCGGCGCCACCTGGGAACAAAACACGCCATGCAGGAGCAAAATGCGGCGGCAGATAAAAAAAGCCGTCGCTAGCTTAGGATAACCAATAACAGCTTCATAGAATTGATACTAACCACAACAAAATATTCCCACGGTTCATCGTTACCAATACCAATAAACGTAGAATTTGCTTTTCATCTGCTTTCGAATCGTCTGTCGTCTGCTGCGCCAGGTTACTCAGCTGTCCAGAATCACACTCACGATTTTTGTTCCCATTTGTTGGTCTCTTCTCGCTTTACTTTTATTAATGTGTGCGTGCTTCTATGTCTGAGGTTATAGCCTACTTGGACAAAAATAGTTCAGTCGGAGGGTTTTTTTCGTAGATGTAGAAGATTTACTTATTTATTTATTTCAAAATAACAGTAAAGGCCCTCCGGTTGAGGGTATTACATAGGGTGTACATCACATCGCAATGGTAAAACGATACATCAAAATTTAACTAAAACAAAACACAAAAACAAAAAGGGTAAAAGAAATGACAGTGCATCACGTAAAAAAAGAAACACTCGCAGAGAAGACACAAAAAAAAAGTTCTGGGAGCACCAGGTCGAAATTGATACGTCACACGCACATTTACTAGCGTGCGGAAAGAAAGATAAACAATAACAAGAAAAGGAAAACGTAAATTTACAAATGAGGCAGTGAAATGGTGTTAGGTCAGCATGTTTTTGTTTAGAGCATCTGTAAATTTCGAGACATTTGTTTCGATGACAATGTGTGATAGCAGATTATTCCATTCTATCGCGGTTCGAGGTATGAATGATTGAGCAAATGCGAGTGAACGACACGTGATGCGTTGGACTTTGTGTGGATGATCACGACGCGGGAAGATGGCTGAAGGCTCACACATGAAATCGTTATGAAGAGACGCATGATAGTAAAGTTTGTGAAATAGGGTTCAGCGAGATACACAACGACGATGGGATAAGGCTTCAAGCTCGGCGCGGTTTTTTAAGGCTGTCTGATAGTCTGATATTCGCAAATAGTCTGATATTAGATTTAGCGCCGTCTGGTATATCATTCATATAAATTATAAAAAGTAGAGGCCCAAGTATGCTTCCCTGTGGTACACAGCTGTTACAGGGACTAGAGATGAGTTTTGATTGTTAGCTGATGTAAATTGCATCCTGTTAGAAAGAAATTCTTCTATCCATGAAACAACAGTAGGGTCAATGCTCAGTTTAGTAAGCTTGTGAATAAGCCGACGATGAGGGACACGGTCAAATGCTTTTGAAAAAACTAGGAAGATTAGGCATATACTTGGACTCTGGCATCTACAGATGAATGTATGTCGTGAATGAAGCCAAAAAGTTGTGTCACATGAATAGTTTCTGCGAAAGCCGTGCTGATGCTTAAATATAAGGTTATGTTCTACGAGGTATTTAATTACTTGTGAACGTATAATATGCACGAACAATTTACAAATGGTACTGGTTAAAGAATTGGTCAATAGTTAAGGGGTGAGGAACGATCACCTGACTTGAATAATGGTACCACCTTGGCCACCTTCCAATCTCGGGGTGTTACGCCTGTTGATAGTGACTGCGAAAATAAGGCCGATAATAGTGTAAAAATGCTTGGTGCCAAATTTTTTTCGACTTGTTTTATTTAGGCAAGTATTGCCGTTATTCTTTTCTTATTCTTTCCTATTTCACATTGTGGGATATGAGGGGTTCCTCGGGGACCTTGCCAGCCCTCTGGGGTAGGCCCCCACGCTAGCTCCCGGCGTGTCAACCACGCGGGCTCCCATGCCTACGGCAGCCCAGCGAGGTTCGCCGATACGAGAACACAGTAGACAGTAGTGCCGAAGCACAGCCGTTTATTTGGGGAATCCCAAAGCATGCGAGCACAAGGCTCGACAGCGTTCACGAATCACGCCGTCCGGGTCGTGACCGCGAACGGGAGGCAGGTACTCACGGCGCGCGACAAAGTTCCCACCTGAGATACATGTATCCGCCACCGCCGCGATGTTCCGCCGAACCAGCCCCGACCGGGTCTCCGACGAGACTCTCCCGACTCCCGCGCGCACCCGTTCGCGCCGCCCGCACCCGCGCGCCTATGCCCGCACATATCGGTGGTGCCATCTCTCGGGGGACGTCGACGAACCAGCGGAGCGCCGGACCGGTTTCAGCGCACAAGTCTCTCCCGAAGCGCGCGCCGGCTCGGGATCGCGGGTCGCGGTTCTCCACGATTCCCACACTGCTCCCCCCTAAAAACTGGACGCGACTTGAGCTCGAGTGACGCCACGTTACACCACACTCGTGACGACGCCTCAAGTCAGCAAAACAGCCACCGAACGCCACTCCTACGCCAGTCCACACCCAGGGTTCGCCACACGATGCCGTCGTCGCGATGCTCGCTTCACAAACCCGCAAACACATAGCACAGGTTCCGAGTCCCTCACGGCTGGGCAGCACAGCAGGTTGGCAGGCCCGGGGGTAGCCTGCAGCCGACGAACGCCGGGGTCGCGCCATGATGCGACCCCCCACTCCCAGCTCGAGGCGGCAACAGGAACGGCCGCGCCCACTGCGGCTGCCCGAAGGCTCGCGTAGGCGCCAGATCCCGCCGCCTCCTGGGTTCCGTGGCCGCTTCGACCGCAGGTCCTCCCGAACGGTTGGCTGCCGAAAAGTCCGTGGCCCGGCGGGCCGGAGCAGCTACTGGCGGCAGCTCCGCGGGCCGCGCTCGGCCCCGCCGGTGATTCAGCAGGCCATCCTCGCTGTCCGTGGCAGTGGTGACTGGCGTGGCTGCCGGTGGTATCCGTTTGCAGGTCTCGCTCTCACGGACTGGGGCCAACGATTTACACACTTGAAGTGGGGAGCAGCGGAACTCCGCAATCTCCTGTGACTGGCCGGAAACGTTATCGACGATCTCGCCAAATAGGGTAACAAAAATGCCCGAGGGTACTCCCACTTGCACGTTCGCTTGCTCGCGGAATCACGAGTCCGGCAACTGTGCTCCAGCAGCCAGCCCCGCCTGGAGGCAGCTCGCCTGACTATTACGGGTGGTTGGCATCGAAACACCCGTCCGAGTTATTTCGGCCGTGGTGCGTTGGTCGGCAAAGCTGCGTCAGCATCAAGCAGGCGGGGCTCCTGCAACACACTCGCAGCAATACAAGCTGCCGTAGAGCCAGCGCCAACCGCAATACCAGCGGCTTACGGGCGCACATCACCGGTATAGGGAGCATTCGCAAGCGGTTCAGCCGCGATGCCGCAAGGCCTTATGGGAAGGGCGACTCGGCGATCCGCCATAACGTTGGCGGTAGTTTTCTGGCTTTTCTGGTGTGTTTGTTGGTTAGCAGCCTGTGGGTGGCGGTTAATAGCACTTCACTACTACGTACACTGCTGCAACACGTCGATGCGATCGAGGTGGATGTGGAAACGGGTCAGCTGATGAGCTTCCTTTTGGCGTCTGACGCTGTGCACAAGACGAAAGAGATGTCGACAAAGCGTCGCGCCGAGTGCACTCGAGGTGGTTTCGAATCCCGAATGGCATCCCGAATGGCAGTGAGTTCTCCTAGCAGGCTTGGGAGTGCACGGAGTGACTCGTACGCGCAGCTTTGATTTAGGGCAGGGTAGGAGGGACACGTCGAGGCCGTGGTGACGAAGCAGTCGTATGCCCTGGTGTTCACAGAAGCCTGGACAACCAGCGGTTGCGTCTCAGGCGCCCAGTCAAGGACACGAAGGACGGCATCTGGAGGCTGGTGAAGGCCCGAGGTACGGAAGTGTAGTCTTGTCAGAGGCTTGCTGTCCGTCACCTGACGGTACAGCCAGGGCGGCCTTGCGGCGGAAAAGGCTGGCATCGTATTCGGCGGCTGGCCCATGTACGCGGCCAGAGCTGCTGCCTCTGGAACCAGTCCAGGTTTCGGCAGGAGTGCGGAACGACGCTGATGAATGAGTTCATCTAGCACGTTTATCTGGGCTTCTGCTGGAGCTGTAGAATTGGTGTTAGGGGGGGGGGGAGAGGCCAGTAATAGTGCGCATGGCGGCTCTGTTAATAGCCTCCAGCCGGTCCGAGTCCCCTCGCGTCATGTGCTGGAACTGTGCCTGGTACACGAGCCTTGGTTGTAGTAAGGAGCGCACTATGAGACGGGCAATAGTCCAGCAGGCCTCGCCAGACTTCTGAGATGCGGCAAACAAGGTGGGGCATTAGTCCGGCTTTATGTAGAACAGATCGGAGCCACTGAGTTGCTGAACCTGAAGTCGATATCTCCAATCCCAAAACCCGAAGGTGTCCAACAAAGGGAATGGCGGACCCATTCAGCTGCACGGCGATCGGATATAATGCAAGGGAGCGACGGCCACAAGCGTTCGCGACGGGAAGCGCAGCAGTCTTTCTCTTGAGACAGGGATAAGGCCCGCATACTCGCACCATTTCTGGCAGTCTGTTAAGGCTTGCTGGGGGCACTCTGCTTGTCGGGACTGGTCCGGATGACCTGACCATACAGTGATGTCATCCGCGTACATGAGGAAATTCAAGTCTTGGATCGTAGAAATTCGCGATTCGTGCAAGCTAGCCTAATGAAAAGTTACTTAATGTAACGGCGCCGAGTTACTTAACGTACATGGTGACCAGAACCCTCAACAATTAAGGGCATTCTCTTTTATATAGAGTTACAATGACAAGATTGCTTCTTGCAATCTTGTCAGTCAGTTGCAAAGGCGATAAGTGAAATGAACAGACTGCTGTGGGCACGGCTTGCGCAGCCGTGCAGTCGAAGCAGACGATCATCACAGAGTACAGATGAGCTAATCTTTAATTTCTTATTCATTTAGCGAATTCTAGTGCAATTAGCTCTTAGTATTAAATATTTGGCCACACAAACACAAATTGTGCATTTCTGTTTTCTTTGTTGTCTGCGTTAGCGAGGAAGCACATACAAAGGCAGACGACGAGTTCATGGCTGAAGCACAATATCAAACGTTACAGCATAACAAGACCTGTTCCGGTTAATTTAATCACATCATTTACTTGACAGATATTTCACACAGAGAGTTGTTTAAAGCAATGATGAACAATTACCAGAATTATTTTTTTATTTATTACTTGCAGCTTTCTTCGCGTTAGATGTAGCAGCAGAAGTAGGCGATATTGCTTGGGTCTTTTGCCTTTTATTCATGGTGATAAAACTTTATTGGCACGCCCTCGTCTATGACGGGACCTTCCGTTTATGCTGCATGTCTTCCTTACAGCTTTTTTCGCTTTATAGCAACAAGTGAGAAGCAACGCGTAGCCTATGCGGCTGCGCCGATGGTTCCCTGAACTATAAAAGCCTGGTTATGTACGAGTTTGCAGTAGGCAGGGTAGCTACAGAAGTAATTTAAGCCAGTTCATGGCCAATGTGTTAGTATGTTTTCTTGTTTTTGTTCGAGCTGTAGCTATTTTTAAAGTTTTAGTATCTGTTGCTTGTTTTAAATGGCCCCCCCCTCAACTAACACTCACCCAATATAAACAAGCGAATGAATTAGTGCACAGCAACAATATACGGTACAATTTTGGCGCTTTTGTATGCATTATGAGGTATTGCGAAAAAAAAACATAAGACAGCCCATCCGGGATTTGAACCCAGGTTTGCGTAGGAGCCCAGTACTGTATCCGCTGCGCTACGACGGAGGGGTAACGTTCGCAGCGCCCTGAACGGTTCGACTCCTTTTATTGCCTGACATTTTGGGGCCCGTTTGAACCACTCTATACTTCTAGTTCACTCTAGTCTTGGACTGCATTTGACTGTACCGGTGCTTTTGTCGTTTGGGGGGACTAGGCTGGGTCGATGCCATAGGGACGTGTGCAACGCCATCCACTCCTTCATTTCGGAGACAGCTCGTCTGCAGTGTTAAAAACATTCCGATTAGGCTGACTTTTACTATAGTTTTCCTACTCTTCTCTCTGTTGTTTTTTTTTCGTGTTTTTTGTTCTCTCTCTCTTTCTCATTAACCTAGACCAAATTCTCTCTTCTGCTCCATTATTTTGCCTCGCATGATTGATTGTAATGAAAACATAACTCTTCTTGGCCAATCCCCTAAGTGGGTATGCGCCATTTTTCGGGCCATCACCACCACCGCATTTCGTTCCATTGCCTGCAGCGGTGTTCGTAGACCGGCCCTTCAGAATACTGCTGTTGGTCACAATTGCCAGCATCCACGACAGATGGTGCCCTCCTTCCCACCGAGGAGAGGCCTTGGCGGTTGAAGACGCCGGCTACGGCGCGACGCGTCTTCGGGTCGCCTTCAGCACGGAGCAGCCGCAGCAGGTGGGCGTCCCTACGATGCTCCAGGACGATCTCGGCGGCACGGAAGCGGCTGGAACGCAGGGGGCCACGCTAACGGCCAGGAAGACTACGACAGACTGCGGCCGCCCTCCTCGCTTCATGGCCACGTCATCCTTATGTGCTTCATCATTGACTCCCCCGACTCGCTGGGCAGCATCCTTGACAAGGGGATGGTGGTTGCACGTCCCTCCCAGCACCCTGCGCAGGTGGGAGTCTCTACGACGCTCCAGGATCACCTCACCGGCATCGAAGCGGATGGAACACCGGGAGGCAGCGGCACGCTACCGGCGAAGAGGACTCCGACAGACTGCGGCCGCCGTGTTCACTGGACGAGCACGTCATCCTCATGTGCATCGACTCCACCCCCCTACATGGACAGCAACCTTGACAAGTGGATGGTGGATGCACTTCCCTCCCACGCCCATTCGCCGTCCCACGGCCAATATCAACGTATACCTCGAGTGCTTCGCAAGGGCCAAGAATGGCGTGCGTGAGGTGCTCGAGACTGCAACGAGGGCCGCTGTGCGAGTCCAGACAGCCGAAAATGTGGAAGCGCATTCTACTCCAGAGTTTACATTTTTTGCGAGACTTTTCCAAATAATTTTTTGGAGTAGCACAGTAATTTTATTTTTGGTTATAATTGCAGGTAATAAAAGCTTGTTTTTCCACCAATTTCAGTTGTCCCTTTTGGGTAGCCTTACTAGGGGGAAATGCGCAAAGTACGTTGCCAACTGTGAGCGCGAGTAGCAGACGGAGGGTCTTGGAAAGCGTTGGGGATAGTGAGGAACTTAAAGGGGTCACGAAAACAAAATAACTTTTTTTTTTTAATTTGAAAGGCTTCAATACCTAATTCATCTCCATTCGAGCCACAAAATACGTTTTTAACTGAGAAGAAAGCGCAACAAGTAGTGAAAACTTTCAAATTTCTCGCCACAGTGATGTGTTATGTCCAGGAGTGATGTGATATAGGCCAGCTTTGAAAAAACAATTCAGGGTGTTAACTGCCCGTTGGCATTCAAATCATGCGATCAAACAGAGCTGGAGGACCCAATATAATAGTTCAATCACGTGTCTTTTCGATTAATTAGGTTGGCGGCCAGTCAATCACACAAGATTTTGTATTGTCCAGACTGGAACTGGACAGCACGCTCATGAGACGGACGAGTAATTCTGTCTAACTTGGATGTTTTTTGTTGACACCACCGCCCGCACCATATGTTAGAGCGTATCAGTGGTTCATCTACGGGGGGGGGGGGGGGGGGGGGGCCCAGGGGTCCGTCGATTGAGCCTCCCTCCCACTTCTTACACCGAACCGATAAGTGAAGTTGACCGAGTGAAGTTTGTAGTCTGGGAAACTTCTATTGTTGGACATTTCTAGCTAAATATCGAGAAAGAATATTGTTTTACTGGCACTAAAACTAAAAGAAAACGAATACAGCAGCACCAGATTTTAAGACTGGGGTTTTTAAGGGACCCCGAAACACTCATCCAGGAAATTACAGAAGGAGTGTGTTGTCATGTAGCACCAATCTAGCGACGCATTGCCGCTGTAATTACTGATCTACATTCAGTATTAGGTGCGCCAGAAGCAATTAAAGCACCTATCCCTCCTTGCCGATCGATTCCTCCTCCCTCTCTGGTATTTTTCAAAGCAGCTGGAAACCCTGGGACTAGCCATGGGACATCGCGACGCTCAGCTTCCGTTCTGCACTAGCTACATTCCTGCGCCTAGGCACGCGTGAGCCCCTGCAGACCCGCGTTTGCCTTTGCACAATTTACAATCCTCCGTATCCTTCCCCTGATGGATCCAAACCTCAAACATCGTCTGCTCGCAGTGAGCGCGGATATGGGTGTCGACCCGTACAGCGACACCCCGCCTCTGAACGTCAAGCTGGAGCCTTGAGGCAGCAGCGACTCGTCGCCTGATCCAGGCAGCCCGCAAGCAGCCCCCAATGCCGAAGTTCGCGCAGCGCCGTTACACGTGTTCGCCAAATCACGCTGAAGAGGTAAAAGGGTAAGCAGGGTATAACAGGGAATAATAAAAAAAGCGAGGGTCCTAATACACTTCCTTGGGGTGCACCTGAAGTTACTGGAAGACCGCCCGATTGTTGTGCGCCAACCGTCACGCGCTGTATGCGGTTGCTCAAGTAGCTAATGATCCAGCTGATTATCATTTCCGGGAGGCCTACTGCTCTTTATTTTAAAATTAGCTTGCCATGCGGAACCTTGTCAAATGCTTTGCTGAAATCTAGGAAAATTGAATCGATTTGACCGTTATTATAAACTACCGAAGCGAATGAATGAAATATCGTTAATAGCTGCGTTACTGTTGAATAAACTTTCCTAATAACCTAACGTTTCCTGCGCCCGTCTTGTCTCTTCTTTTCCTTGTCCCGTCCGAATGCGCAGTTTTAAGTATGAGTATGATGAACCAACTAGCCCAACAACATGCTTTACTAACCTTTCCTGAAGCCATGCTGCCAAGGTGTTAATACTGCATGTAGTTTTAAGTAATCTGGTATATGGTTAGCTATAATGTGCTCAATCAATTTACAACAAGACGATGTCAACGAGATAGGCCGGTAGTTTTTGGGCAGCGAGCGGTCACCTTTCTTAAATATTGGTACAACTCGGGCTGCCCTCCAGTCGTCAGGCAGCATACTAGACATTAGTGAAGCATGGAACAAAACAACAAGAAAAATGTATTCGGGATATCATCGGGGCCACACGACATTTTAGGTTTTAGGTTTAACAGCATAGGAAATGAAAGATACACCAGAGGCGGCAAAAACTACAACATTGGTTAGACGTAAATGTGAGCTGGAAAAAACGCTACGAAAGTAGTTGCTTAAGTGTTCTGCAATTGAGGCATGATCAGTAACGCATACTCCATCAATTGATAGCTCTTACACGGACTGGTTTTTTCCCACTAATATAATTCCGAAATTTTTCAGGTTCAAGTTTAATATCGTAGGGCAAAGGTGTCCGGAAGTAACAGTCCTTCGCGCTCTTAAGTTCGCGCGAAATTCTGTCGCGCACATGGCTTACAAGACGGAGCGTGCTTTTTCTTGCATCGCTTGATTTTTCGCTTAAGGTGGATAATGCTGCGCGTCATCCAGGTGGTCTGTTTTGATGTGCGTTTAAACATATGAGGTATGAAGTTACTTATATAAAAGTGGCGCATATTCTTAAAACTACTCCAGAGTGTGCGAACGCCTTTGTCGTCAAAGGGATCCAAAGCACTTTCCAAGTACTCTGTAATTCCTGCATCATTTGCACGGGAATAATCTTTAAAACAACCCATTGGGTGTTTATCATGCTTTTTAAGCCTTACGATGGGCATTGATACGAAGAAGTGGTCAGATATGCCTGACTCAACAGCTACTGACGTAATATCAGCGTTTGCTCTAGGAAGAAAAACTAAATCAAGGATATAACCGGAATTATCCTGGACACGTGAAGGCTGAAGCATAACCTGAGTAACGCCATGGCTAAGCCAAATAAAAGAAGTCAAATAAAATATTTACTTGCTTTCTATTTTGGGAACAATCCTGAAATCGTTCCCAGTTAACGTCAGGGAGATTGAAATCACCAGCAAAAATTACCTATTTTTAGTATGCTGTGCCATGTGCGCTTGAAGTTTCCCGACAAAGTCCAGCGGCATCAAGCGGTCTGTGCAGAGCATATAAAATAAACCTGTGGCCCCAACAACTAAGTCTAATACATAAGCATTCTAAGTCGGCGACATCTCCTAACGATACGGCTTCAATTGGGCTTTTGATAAGCACCGCCACACCACCGCCACTTCTAGACCTGTCTTTGCGGAACACTCTGTAGGAAGGGGGAAATACATCTTCGTCATAGAGTTCTTCGCGCAACCAGGCTTCTGTTATTATGGCAATGTGTGGATAGTTCTGAAGTAACGCTACTTCGAGGAGATCTGTCTTATTCACTATGCTACGTGCGTTTATGTTCACCAGTGTGAGCCGTTTGTCACCTGATATGACATTTAGTGAAGGTTCAGATATTACAGGCAGTGCGGAGTGTTTAGGTGCTCGTTTCGTCACTTTCACCCGTTCGCCCCTGGTTTCATCGCAGATGTACTCATCCTTGTCTATTTCTAATCTGTCATGGACCGAATACACTTGTTTTCCATTCTTTTTGTCGGTCTTGTCACTGTCCCACAGCAGTTTGCGCTTGCGGAAGGTTTCCTGGGAAAAGTCATTCTGGATATTAATTTTTGATCCCTTTAGCTTCGTGAAGTTTAAAAAAAGGCTTTCTTTTCATTAAAATCTTGTAGATAAATGATTACTGGCCTCTTACCGGTATGCCTGTGCAAGCCTATGAATGCGCCCGATTGATTTGCACTCGACGCCCAAAGTTGATTACATCGAGAGTTGATTGATCTAAAGTTGATTACACCGAGAACAAAGAGCATTCTAGTCCAGTGAGGACAGGGGCAACACTCTTTCTATCAAATAAGATAGCTTGTGCAGCGTGCAAACGAAAGAGAAGGAAACGCGCGCTTCGCTTCAAACATAGATAAGGCGGTCAGGCGCGGCCAGATGCTGGCAACAAAACACGTGAGTAAACAGAACACAAGGCATGGTTCGCGTCATTAAGGGCCCCTAAGAGTGCATTGACTTGATGCTAAAATGAAACGGTAGTCCAAACAACGAAAAGTACGTCCGAAGGTGACCCGTGAAAAGGTGGTGGCTGCCGAGGTTGCTGAAGAACTACAGGAATGCCGTCAGCTTTGGTCGTGGTGGCTGCGTTGCTCATCGTGTCATTCACGCTGTCTTCGTTCTTCGCTTTTTCCGGCAGTAGTCCAAACATGGTTTGCAGATCTTGCTGTCGGCGGCTGGAACAAGTTTTGCTTCCATGGTGACTTGCAAAGGGCTTAGTATGCAAGCACCCAGCACCTCTACGTGCACGTTACCAATTGCATCTTCACAGGAATGACCTTACGCGCACAGCACACAGCTTAATAACCTTGGTGAAGAAGAATATCTGCCACACAGAGGACGCAGTTTTCACACCAGCAGGTATTCTTGTATCCACGAAAGCTAATGCCATCCATTATATGTCAAAGTACTAAATACAGGGTGCTTATCACTATATGCTAGTGTCACCAGATAAGGTACAGAGTACCGTCACTGAGGCACGCAGTGAGCAACGGCGGTCATTTTGGTGTTTATATCAGTGTTGCCAGGGGCCCAGTTCTCTAAAACTAGAGGTCGTCGTTTTGAAACGACGCGGTAGTGCTATGCAAATGCATGTGTTCTCGGTTTGGGGCGCCGCTGAGGGCCGGAGGAAGAGCAAAAACCCCCGAGGGGATCACTATAAAAATGGCGCAAGGCGACACGCAGCACTGTAAAAACGACACGCAGTATTGCGTCTCGCTTTGCGCCCTTTTACAGTGCTCCCTTCAAGGTTTTTTGCTCTTCCTCCGGCCCTCAAAGCGGAGCCCCAACCCGAGAACACATACATTTGCATAGCGCTACTGCGTCGTTTCAAAACGACGATCTCTCGTTTTAGAGAACTGGGCCCCATATTGCCGCTTATGTGGCCTCACCGCTAATGCTATGCTCAGAATACCGACGCAAAAGCCAAATCGTGATCTATGGACGTTAAAAAACGGCGTGTGACGCAGTTCGGTTGGCTGAGACGTGAAATGACGTCATTCTTTAAAGTTATTACGACAGTTGATGCAACAGTCTAAAATCGAAAAAACTTCAAAGCGGAAAAATTAGACGGGGACAAAGAGGAGGGACACACTCACGCGCTTACTCGCAACTGCCGGTTTTATTGAAAAACACAAATTTATACATGAACACAAAACAGATTAAACAAACATTGTGCCGATTAGAGCGTGTTCTTTCCCGTGAAGAATAATGGATGATTTGCTTATACACTTGCCATTATGTTCGTTGATAAAGTATGCCTCTACCAATTCTCTGACAGTTTGATCACTATGCCTGTAGAGCACCTCTGTGTCACCAAACAACGGGTGACACTTACACTTTTTGCAATGAGCAGGCAAATTGGCGCTTGTTGAATTTCTCATAGTTGAGGCATGCTCACAAACGAATGTGTAAACAGCGTCCAGTTTGGCCCACATACACAGACTTGCATGATAACGGGATTCTGTAAACGACGCCAATCGCACAACGAACAAAAGGCTGCGTATGGGTGACGCCACACTCGTTCCTCTTTTAAATGCAGAGCATTTCTTAGCCTCGCTGTTCCTGCGTCGGACGTGTCAACAGTTTCGCGTCCGCAGCAGTGCGCCTCTCCTTCCCTCCTCTCTCTCACAGCAGCTGGCGCGCGCATGCGTCGTAGTCAGCCCGTTCGCTCCGTCGCGGTCTCGGCCTAACAGGTGCGTGATAGCAGCGCGGTGGCGTGGAAGGGCGCGCGCTGCTTGCGCATGCCGCTCTCCCCCCCGTACTGCTCTCCCTCTATGCGCGCGCTGCAAATATAGCGGCTAGCGGTCGCTCGTTTTTCAGTCACTGCGTTGCTCCTTCCTTCCTTGGTTGACGCTCGTGCCCACTTTACTCGTGTTGCTACTCCAGCATCACGGAAGAACGCTGGAAGCAGCACTGCCTTCAATCAGTACTGAGGCCCCAATGCTCTGCATTTACTCGTGTTCCCCTCGCGGGAAGGCGCGGGAATTTTTTTCTTAGGCCGGTCCTTGTTGTTAACAATGCGGCAGAGACTGCCCACTTTTGGTTTTGCCGAGAACAACACCCTTAGCCGTATCGGGACCCCACGTTCTTCAAACCGTGCGCCATTTTATGGACGTACGGGACTACAGCACATTTTCTTTCACGCCAGTCCTTCTCCTCCTCTGAAAATTTGCACTTTATCTGGCGCACAAGGCCACCACACACTGCCGACAGTACAGACGGAGGGAAACCCGCCGCCTTGAGGCGAGTGATCTGCTCCGAAAAACTCTCTCCCACCAAATGTTCACACGACTTCTTAAAAGCCGACCCAAGACATGACATGGCTATTCCTCTTTTCACTATCTTTGAATGGCCAGAAGAGTAGTTCAGCAACGGCTTCTCCGAACGCGGGTGGTAACGCCAACACGGGTGCCGATTTGAGAGGTCAAGTTTCAAATCCAGAAACTGTATGCAGCCTTCAACTGCTTGCTCAAATGTGAAGGTTAGGCCCATCCCACACTTGTCGAACACATTCAGAATGTCGTGTAATTCAAACTTAGGACTTAGGTTCTTCAGAGCGCACAAAAACCAAATAGTCATCCACATATCTGTAGATACGACATGCATCATCCTGAAGGCATTCTTGTATGCAAACATCCACTCTCCCAAGGAAAATACGGCTCAGTACAGGGGCTACACAAGAACCGATGCAAACACCTGCCCTTTGGAGCACGACTTGCCCTTTGAACATTACGATCGTCGACCGCAAATACATGGTTAGTAACTCCATGAAGCCACCAACAGCTACACCACTCTCAGACTGAAATTTCTGCTCATCATTGTCTTTAACAATACAAGCCTTGACACAGCTCACTAGATCTTGCTGTGGGAGCGAATAATATAGGTTTTCAACATCCACACTAAATGCCTTGCAACCATCTGACACACCACTCTGCAAATCATCAACAATAGCATAAGAATTTCGCAGCTCAAAAGGATCATGTACATGCAGCTTGTGCAGCTCCCTCTTTAGAAAGGCCGAGACCACAACCTGCCAAGTTCCCCTTTCCGAAACAATGGCGCGCAGTGGTTGATCAGGCTTGTGCGTTTTTATCGTGAAGAACACGTCTAAGCTTAGTCTTTCAGACTTATGTACCGACTGAGATAAACGGTCGAGATTCATTTCTTGGAGAAGGGTCTTTGCTCGTTCTTTATTCTTCTTCGGATCCAGCTTAACGCTTATGAAATTCTTGGCTACAGCAGCCGAAGCTTTCTCCGAAAACTGCCCTTCGGAAAGCAACACAAAAAAACCTTCCTTATCTGCTACCAATAATTTCACATCTTTTTCTTTCAAAGACTTCTAGGCCTAGCATGCAAACTCCGGGTGATAACAGCAGCGCACTCGGCCACGCATCGAGGGCGCTCGGTATCATCAACAGGTCTAGAAACACATCGTGCATGCGCTACCTTTTCCACGGCACTCAGGGTCGGCTCCACACAAAACTTTGGCCCAAGCTTGAGGACCTCACAAACGTTCTCGGGGATCCCGACGCCGGACAGGTTCTGCACTTTGCTCCCAGTATGTCCTCTCGTGTGGCATTTGGGTAGACGGGGCCTTTGTAGGTTCCAAAGTGACTCCCTAGCACACGTGCTCATGCGGAGCCACACCTCGTAATCGCGTCGGCCACGTCTGTCCACGCCGCAGTGAACCCTGAGGATGTCCTTGAAGAACCGGGCCTGGTTCCAAATCTCTTCACGCATGAGGCGGCACAGTCTTCTCGAGTGGGCAGCCGAGGGTAGCATCCATCCACACATGAGCAGTACTTCATCAGGGCAAGTGTCATGACGCAAATGCCACGAAGCGACTCGCGCCCGACATTCACAAAAGGCAATCCTTGCCGCCAAAATGGCTGGGTCTTGAAGATTAAGGTTAAAACGAGGAAAAGAAGCCCGTGTACTAGAAATGAACTGAAGCAATACCGCAAGTTGGGCTAGTTGGTGCATGATATCGAAAAAAAAAAAACTTCAAAGCGCACAAATAGATGGGTTAGATGGTTGCAAGGCATTTAGTGTGGATGTTGAAAACCTATATTATTCGCTCCCACAGCAAGATCTAGTGAGCCCCCGCACGGGGCACCTTGAGTAATCTTGGTGACGGTGTTGGCGACACCGCGGACCCCGAGCCCCCATACTCTTGCTGTAATCTACCGTGGCTACGAGTTGTAAGGTGAAGGGCAGAAACCACAAACGGTGGCCGTCGGAGCCCAGGTCAAGCTCCGGCGGATGGGCTCCCTGTCTGTTTACCAGGCAGGGAGCTCCAGGACCTCTCAGGCTATCAGGGTAAGGTTTGAGAAGGAAGTACCCCCGTCCCCTGCTTTTTTCAATATCGCATGGCTTTTTCTTTATCCCCCCAATCCAATGATCGGCCCCCTAAAAGGGGCCGCACCGAAGTACTAGCTAAAGGTAAACCAGAACATTTCCACAAATTTCTTGTCATTCACTCTGCAGAAACCACTCCTGTTGCAAAGAAGTCTGTCATTCTGTTGGCAAAGTGCATTGAGTCTGTTGTTGGTTCAGACTATGATGCTAAGAAACTCGCCTCAGGTGATGTACTGGTCGAAGTAAAAAGGAAAAATCAGAGTGAGAACCTACTGAAACAGACGACGTTGGCCAACTTGACTGTCACTGTGACACCACACCGGACCCTCAACTCCTCGCAAGGAGTCATATCAGAGAAAGAACTAGAGTCTGAGACGGAAGCAGATCTTCTTGAGGCGCTCCAACCTCAACATGTAACTGCAGTAAAACGAATCGTGATTCGGAGAGCAAACCAAGAAATTCCGACAAAGCATCTAATCCTAACGTTTGATCGCACAACGCCTCCAGAAAAGGTCAAAGTGGGTTTTCTTAGCTGCAACGTACGACCGTATGTCCCAAATCCGAGGCGCTGCTTTAAGTGCCAACGATACGGCCATGGAACCCAATCATGCAGAGGGAAGTTGACATGTGCCAACTGTGCTGAGACAGGTCACTCCTCAGAAGCTTGTGAAAGCACCACTCAGAAGTGCCCGAATTGCAGCGGACCGCACGCTGCTTATTCGCGTGCGTGTACACAATTCAAGGCCGAAAAGGAAATAATTCACATAAAAGTAAATGAAAACATCACCTATCCAGAAGCGCGCCAAAAGCACAAGCTGCTTTCGGCCACATCGTACGCAGACGCCGCCCGCCGGGGGTTGGGCGCGCGTTTGGTCAGCACGGCAACACAGTGCAGCCTTCTTGCTGACGTGTTGCTGTCCCAACCCCCAGCTGAGCAGCCACCTGCTGCCTCTACAACACCTGTAGAGGCTGCGGGGGCCCCGTCTCTTGCCGGACTGCCTTCGGTAGTCCAGAGTAGTCAGGAATCGCCCAGTGTGGCGACTCCAGCGAATGTGGCGAGTGCGATCGCCGCTGGGAGCTCTGCCGCTCTCACTGTGTCCTCTCCACAGGCCCTAGGGACACCTGAGGGCACGGAGGAGATGGACACGGTAGGGCCCACAGAAGCGCCCATCCTAGCCCCGCCGCCTGCCCCGCCCGCGGCGCTTGCGGCTGGAACCAAAGGCACCCGTAAGGGTGCCAAGTCCAGGGGGCCCGGTCCGCCGGACACCCCCGAACATCTGATGAGGAAATGGACGTCGGACCGTTCCTGTCTGCATCGCTCCGCAAGGAACGGGCTGCGGCGTCCAAACCAACAGAAAAGCCAAAGAAACCCGCTCCAAGAATACAAGCCCCGATAGACAAAACATGAACCCACACACACATTCCAGTAGCTCTTAAAGGTACATAATGGGAACAGAAAATATCATCCAGTGGAACTGTAGAGGCCTCCTTAAAAACCTAATGATGTCTACGAAATATTGCATTCCAATCAGCCAAGTGTGATGTGTCTACAAGAAACACATTTAAACTCCAAACACACAAATGTCTTGAATAGTTACATGGTATTTAGGAAGGACAGGGCTGGTGGTGGTACATCTTCAGGTGGTGTGGCCATCATTGCCCGAAAATCATTGGCATGCCACCCTATCCAATTACAGACTGTCCTTGAGGCTATTGCCATTAGAACCATAATTTTCAATAGGCTAATAACAGTGTGCTCCATCTACATCCCTCCTGATTTCCAGCTTTCAAGCTCCGATTTCGAGGGCCTTGTAGATCAGCTACCAGAACCTTTCATTCTTATAGGTGACCTCAATGCACACAACACTCTTTGGGGCTCTCACCGCACAGATGCCCGAGGTCGCCTAATCGAAAAATTTCTAATATCTTCAGGAGCATGCCTATTTAACAAAAACAAGCCTACATACCATAATATAGCACACAACACTTATTCACACCTCGACTTGGCCATTGGCTCTGCAGTACTCTTTCCATCACTTGAGTGGGATGTTGGCACTAACCCATACGGTAGTGACCACTTCCCTACCTCACTAACATACATAGATAAAGGCCCTAGCAGTTCCCCTTCCCATTGCAAGTTTATAGAAGCAAGAGCAAACTGGAACACATTCACAGAGACATCTCAACTACACTACACAGACATAACACACTTACCTGTAGAGAAGGCAACCCAGCTCGTCACGGAGCACATTCTCGCCGCCGCCAAAAAGTCAATACCCCAGGCCTCTGGGGCCCCGCGCAACCCGAGAAGGCCCTGGTGGAATGACGACTGCAAGCGTGCGCGGGAGGCCCAGAACAAGGCGTGGGGCATCCTCCGTAGACACACCACACGTTTTAACCTTATTTCTTTCAAAAGAGCGAAGGCATTAGGTAAGCGTGTGCGCCGTGAGGCAAAAAGGGAGAGCTGGCGCGCCTTTCTCACATCCATAAATTCATACACGGACACCCACAAGGTATGGACCCGAATACGTAAACTAAAAGGACAACACACACATAGCCTGCCCCTGGTTAGCACACAGGGGACACTCTGGAAGATCAGGCTAACACACTTGCACAACACTTCCAACACGTCTCTAGTTCTGCGCACTATACAAACACTTTTATGCAACACAAAACATCTGCCGAAAAGAAGCCTATACGCGACAAGAACAAGTCAAAGTCTGGATACAACTGTGAATTTACACTCCATGAGCTGAAGATTGCTCTTGCCACTTGTAAACCTTCTGCTCCAGGTGCAGACAACATTACATACACTATGATTCAACACCTACACGCAGACACCCTTGAGACACTCCTGCACCTATACAACCAAATATGGCTATCGGGGCACCTTCCAAGGCTTTGGAGGGAGGCCATAGTTGTGGCTTTTCTGAAAGAAGGGAAGGACCCTTCTTCTCCCGCAAGCTATAGACCTATTGCCCTGACAAGCTGCCTGTGCAAGCTCTTCGAGAAGATGATTAACCGGAGGCTCATGTACTTTCTTGAGTACAATGGTCTTCTCGAGAGCTGCCAGGCAGGCTTCCGGGCAGGGCGATCCACAAACGATCAATTAGTTGCACTGGAATCTTACATTAAGGATGCCTTTATACACAAACAGTACTGCATGACCGTATTTTTGATATCGAAAAAGCATATGATACGGCATGGCGTTACGGCATCCTTGCAGACTTAAAATCGTATGGTGTAACAGGTAATATGTTGAACACTCTTGACCTGTCCAAACGAACATTTCGTGTGAGAGTCGGGTCAGCACTGTCCAGAGTTCACATTCAAGAAAATGGCGTGCCTCAAGGCGGAGTTTTGAGCTGCACGCTTTTTATCGTCAAAATGAATTCGCTTCGGAAAGCATTGCCTCCATCGATCTCCTGTTTAGTATATGTGGATGATGTACAAATATCTTTTAAATCTTGTAACATATCCATATGTGAACGTCAAGTCCAGCTTGGGGTAAAGAAACTCTCTCGCTGGGCAGACGAAAATGGTTTCAAACTTAATCCCACAAAAAGTACCTGTGTCGTATTCTCAAGGAGACGTGGAGTAAGGCCCGATCCTGAAATAAACCTCAATGGTGACCCAATCCCTGTTAAAAAGGAACATAAGTTTTTGGGTGTGGTGATGGATGAAAAACTTACATTCATACTCACATCAAACAACTCAAACAAAAATGTCTAAAAACAATGAATATTTTGAAAGTCCTGTCTCACCAATCATACGGTGCAGATAAACTCCTGCTGCGCCTTTATACCGCTTTGGTAGGGTCTCGTTTGGATTACGGTAGTGTTGTCTACGGGTCGGCCACAAAAACAGCGCTAAAAATGCTCGACCCAGTGCTGCACCTGGGGCTTCGCCTCTCGTGTGGTGCTTTTCGTACAAGCCCTGTCCAAAGCCTGTATGTGGAGTGTGACAAGTGGTGCCTGGAGTACCAGCGAATTTATGTTGATCTTTTATATGCTTGTAAAATATCATCAATCGACAACCATCCTTTTAAACCTGTTTTTATGGATACATCCACGTCACAGCTGTTTTTAAATCGTCCATCTCTGTCTCTACCTTTCTCACTTAGGGTGAGAAGGGAAGCTTCTGAACTGTCAATCTCCTTTTTGGACACATTCAGAACATCTACCATTGACTTTATAGCCCCCTGGCAATTTCGCCCTGTATTGTGTGACCTGTCCTTTACACAATTACAGAAAAGCAGGGTACCACAAATCGCGATTTCACAACATTTTCAGTATCTGCAGCAAAAATACCAGGCTGCAGAATTTTTTAGTGATGCATCGAAAACTTCCATCGCGGTGTCTTGTGCTGCGCACGGACCCAACTTTACGGCCTCTACATCGATGCATGTAAATTCGAGCATCTTCACGGCGGAAGCGTATGGCATTTTTCTTGTTGCTGGTCATATTGTTCAACATCACATTCAAAAATCCATCATCTACACAGATTCACTCAGCGTTGTACGAGCATTATCATCCCAAAAGCGTTCTAAAAATCACGTCATAAATCTAGTTTTTAAGACTTTAATGTCAGCGTATGCCAAAAATCTCGAAGTGATTGTATGTTGGGTACCGGGTCACTGTGGGATTGCGGGAAATGAGACCGCAGACCAAATGGCCGCCGCTGCGGCACACACGAACACAGTGGACATTACAAAAGTACCGTACACCGACCTCAAGCCATACATAAGAGAACACCTTCGCAGAACCTGGCAAGCCGACTGGAGCACACAGACAGACAAGTTACACCTAATTAAACCACACCTAGGACCATACACTACTGACTCACACAACAGATTCATTGAAGTTGCACTAGCTAGATTGCGGATAGGCCACACACACGCAACACACTCCCATCTGCTCACTGGTTCTCCAAGACCTTGTGTAGCAGGTGTGGGGAGGGCCTATCTGTAATTCACATTCTCATTACATGCAGAGCACTCCACAGAACAAGACGCAAATATTTCCCACGACTATACAGACAACACATCCCACTACATCCAGCACTGTTTTTAGCGGATGATCCCATAGTCCCCCTACAACAACGTACTTTTAGGTTTCTTAGCGAAATCAAATTTTTACAGCTTATTTCCTATCACGCGTAATTCTTGCACGTAGTTTCATGCCCTGCACTATCACACCCTGGCCTTTTACACCAGCCATCCTCATCGTCTCACTGATTTTACTATTTTAATCTCTGCTCTTATTGAGTAGTCTTAGGGATTACATCTTCAACCGTCATACATAACCATTGCTTTGGCGCTCTTTGCCCTAGTTGGCCTTGCGCCATAAACATCCAATCATCATCATCAAGATCTAGTGAGCTGTGTCAAGGCTTGTATTGTTAAAGACAATGATGAGCAGAAATTTCAGTCTGAGAGTGGTGTAACTGTTGGTGGCTTCATGGAGTTACTAACCATGTATTTGCGGTCGACGATCGTAATGTTCGAAGGGCAAGTCGTGCTCCACAGGGCCGGCGTTTGCATCGGTTCTTGTGTAGCCCCTGTACTGAGCCGTATTTTCCTTAGGAGAGTGGATGTTTGCATACAAGAATGCCTTCAGGATGATGCATGTCGTATCTACAGATATGTGGATGACTATTTGGTTTTTGTGCGCTCTGAAGAACCTAAGTCCTAAGTTTGAATTACATGACATTCTGAATGTGTTCGACAAGTGTGGGATGGGCCTAACCTTCACATTTGAGCAAGCAGTTGAAGGCTGCATACAGTTTCTGGATTTGAAACTTGACCTCTCAAATCGGCACCCGTGTTGGCGTTACCACCCGCGTTCGGAGAAGCCGTTGCTGAACTACTCTTCTGGCCATTCAATAATAGTGAAAAGAGGAATAGCCATGTCATGTCTTGGGTCGGCTGTTAAGAAGTCGTGTGAACATTTGGTGGGAGAGAGTTTTCGGAGCAGATCACTCGCCTTAAGGCGGCGGGTTTCCCTCCGTCTGTACTGTCGGCAGTGTGTGGTGGCCTTGTGCGCCAGATAAAGTGCAAATTTTCAGAGGAGGAGAAGGACCGGCGTGAAAGAAAATGTGCTGTAGTCCCGTACGTCCATAAAATGGCGCACGGTTTGAAGAACGTGGGGTCCCGATACGGGCGTAAGGGTGTTGTTCTCGGCAAAAACAAAAGTGGGCAGTCTCTGCGCATTGTTAATAACAAGGACCGTCCAAGAAAAAGAGGAACGAGTGTGGCGTCACCATACGCAGCCTTTGTTCGTTGTGCGATTGGCGTCGTTTACAGAATCCCGTTATCATGCAAGTCTGTGTATGTGGCCAAATTGGACGCTGTTTAAACATTCGTTTGAATGAGCATGCCTCAACTGTGAGAAATTCAACAAGCGCCAATTTGCCTGCTCATTGCAAAAAGTGTAAGTGTCACCCGTTGTTTGGTGACACAGAGGTGCTCTACAGGCATAGTGATCAAACTGTCAGAGAATTGGTAGAGGCATACTTTATCAACGAACATAATGGCAAGTGTATAAGCAAATCATCCATTATTCTTCACGGGAAAGAACACGCTCTAATCGGCACAATGTTTGTTTAATCTGTTTTGTGTTCATGTATAAATTTGTGTTTTTCAATAAAACCGGCAGTTGCGAGTAAGCGCGTGAGTGTGTCCCTCCTCTTTGTCCCCGTCTAATTTTTCCGCTTTGAAGTTTTTTCGATATCATGCACCAACTGGCCCAACTTGCGGTATTGCAACAGTCTGAACCCGGACCAACTTTGACGAGGTCATTAGTAATGAACACTGCCGAAGACGCAGCAAGACGGCATCTTCGGACCCACTTCTGCAGCTGAAATGCTGCTACGCGCGTTATCTTTGATTCGCGTTCGGAACGACGGCCAGTCACGCGCCCACGCAGAGCAGGGACGCCAAACTAAGATTACTACAGTTGATCGACTAAAAACGCATAAATAACAAAATGGCGGCGCCCATGAACCTTCGCAGTGTAAACATGTGTCACGTGATGGGAACTGACCAATTATCACTGCGGTGGCACGGAACAAGGAATTAAAGCAGTTCCGCAGTTCCACAGAAATTAAGGCAGTTCCGACCAAAAGCGGTCGGAAGTGCAGAGTAATAATTAAACCGCCGGAACGGCTGCGGTGCCGTTATCCTCTCATTGCTACCACACCTCACACTCTTCCCCTCCCTGTCCCACTCGTCTTTTGATGTATTGGACAGGTATTTTGTCCCAAACAATTCACATTTCCCGCTTTCGCAGTGCTAGCGCGCCTTCTTCCTGGCGAAGCACGAGCGGGAGTTCTGTTCTTTTAAAGACGATAGTCTTTCTTGGGCTACTTAAACCCAGAAATTTTGGTCTGTCTGTATGTCTGTCTGTCCGTCTGTCTGTCTGTGACTCGATTCAGCCACCCGGCCAAAGCAAAACAATGCCTGCCAATAGTCTTATATAGTCAGAGCTAAAAATACCCGTCTATGCCCGGTGTAATGCTCATACTTGTCAACATTGTTGAAGAAGAACAAGACATTACGCAAATATGAGACAACAAATCAATACAGAAGTGATATTTGCAGTGTTCCTTTATAAAAAATCAAACATGCTGGACTTTTGCGAAATTAAATACTTCATCAACTGCAAAAAAAGAATTCACTCCGCCGTCGCCTGCTGTCGCCCGCGCCACTACAGCTTCTGGCGCCATTTTAAGAAATCAACCGGCAACAGTTACGCAAGCTTCCACTAGATTGGTTTCACGTTCTGCTTGTAACGCACGTGGAGTAGGGAAACGCGGTTCTATAAACGTTGAAGTAGGGCGCCTCGATGAACGCTCGTCTTCACCGTACGGCAGCGTTCGCATCGAGACACCCGGTTTGGAGCAGTGGAACGCGGGAAATTTAAAATGATTTAAGCAAACATTTGGCGTATTTACCTTGGGAGGAGCGCGACGCAAGAGGAACAACATGAGAGGTGAGCGGGAAAGCGAAGGGAGGCATTTACTTCGCAAAAGCCGATAAAGACTATCGTCTTTTGACGGTATTTGCAACGAAAGGAGCAGATACGCGGCCAATTTTTTGTGCTTGCTTTCATCTCGCACTCGCCGGAGCCTTACTGTGCAGTTTCGAACGCGCCATTTTGTTCTCGCGAGCCCCCCTCCCGCTCCCTTCTTTTTTTTACTATCGTTAAAAACTAACTCAACGAGCGTTCCTAACTAAATGAAAGTGGGGACTACTGGTAAAGTACATGTATTTGGTTTCAAATGTACCTGCAGTTTTCTTTGCACTAAATAATGGCGACATGTGGGCTACTGACAGCGGTTCAGGAGTATTAGTAATGACTAATATAAATATTGCCATGATGACATGACAGTGGGGAGGCTCAAACTTTCCGCAACTTGCTGAATACTTGAGCCTCCCCAATCTCATGTCATCGTGGCAATATATAGAGAGAACGATCTTTAAAGAAGTCTGACGATGTTAGCCGGGCTAAATGACTGTATAAACCACTTGTTCAACAAAGAGACACACAACCGATTTTTGTCGAGTATTTGAGGCGTTTTAGATGCGAAGCATATCTTCCTAGGGGGGATGTCCCGCGTCCGTGCCCCGTCCTCAGCGCCTCTGATGGTGATTGTGGCAGGATGCCCCTATGGATTGGTCAACCAAAGAATTCTTCACGAGATAGCTCCGCGTTCAACCACCGTCGTCATCTTCCCGCAGGGGAACCTCTGAAGAAGAAGAAGGAGAAGAAGACAAAGCTGCGAAGAGGAGGGCGTGTACGTTGCTCTCAGCCGGTGCACCAACGTCAACAACCTTTACCTCACCAACGCTGACGGAGACTACCGATTCTACCACACAGACGACAACATCGCCAAGAACATGATGGACGAGTTTCGGCGCCTCGAGAACCACCGCCTACTCACCGTAACACAACAGTACTTGCGTGCCTTTGCCACCGGTGTGGACCCGGACGCGGAATTCCCTCTGACGCTACTAAACACCAGATCACTCAACATAACGGCAACACAATGGAACCACACAGAACCCCCATGATGCTTCGCATCCTCATCAGGGTTCCCCACGGGTAGATGGTGTAATTTTTTTCCCTTCGAAATGAGCCAGATACACCTAACGCGAATTTGAGAAACAAGCGGAAGCGGACCTAAATGCAACGCCGTCAAAGCTATTATATGATATATTTTACATGTCAACTAGTGAATGTTTATGGCCACAAGTAATTCAAAATTATGCCGCGAATTGAGCAATTTTGGGATGATAAGTTTGGATTTGGCTCACATTGAATTGAAACACTCAAGTTGATGCGGTATTCTTATGAAAACTTTATTTAATTTATTTAAATGGACTTTCAACAATGATGCGATTGAATTTTGGCGGGAAATGCATCAAAATGTACAACAGGGTTTCAAGAACAGTAGAACTATACATGGAGAACGGGTGAGTCGTCTTGGCACCATTAGCAGTTCTTTTCGAATTCATCTCAAGGATAATTTATCTTGGGCACGCCTGAAAGCACCCACGAAGTAAGCAAGCTCTTCATTGCTTTGCCATGAATTTCCAAAACGCTTCACGAGAAGGCTGCTCATATCTTCTTCTTCACCTTAATGAACTGGTTCGTACTTTCAGAGGAGGGGGCGGGCGAGATTTGCCAGGGCGTATAAGCGGCGGCTATTTAGTTAAGTACTAAAATGGTAAATATGGGAGTAAAAAATAACTATACGAGAGTTATTTCGTAGGGACGGGGAGACGAGATGAAATCATCGTTTCACATCTCAGTTTCATTTCGTTCACTTCTCCTCGTCCACTTCGCCGTTGACATCTGGGGACAGATCTTTCGCCGATCTCCTAATTGCTGTCTGAATTCATGATAAGCAGCTCTTAAAAGCAAAAAGGAAAAAAAAAAACTTTCAAAAACACCCACGAGTCAGTCTGAGCGGTCACGCCATAAGGAACCTCCCATTAGAAAGATGGATTTGGCTCATTTTGATCCGTGAAACAGCAGGATCTGGCCTATTTTCGATACGAACTACCATCTGCGTACACGTTTGCAGGGCGCTATTTCACCTGTTTTCTGGACACCCCATTTTTAAGGGAGAGTTGCCAAGTTTTTCTTGTCACTGCAGTTTTACCCGACTTAGTTTCGGTTTCTGGATCTGGCTTATTTAAAAACAAAAACAAAAAACGCCTCATGTTGTCTGGCTCATATGAAAGTCAGCGATTTATATAGTTGGATAAGCACAAGCAAGTTATAAACAAATTGGCGGAAATAATTTTAATTCTAATTTTATTGGAAACGTGACACCACTGTAGAAGCAGACGGGCTACCGCCCAGCTGCACAGTCGTGTTCGATCTCTCGCGTGGCACTGCTGATGCTGGCCAGACAATCAGACCAGCCACAGACACCAGACATGTGGCCAGACATGTGGCCAGACAATCAGACCAGCCACAGACACCAGACATGTGGCCAAACATGTGGCCAGACATGTGGCCAGACATGACCAGACATGTGGCCAGACACCAGCCACACAATCATCATCAGCGGTGCCTGGCCAGCATAAACAGTGCCACGCGAGAGCTCGAACACGACTGTGGCGGTAGCCCGACGGGTGGTAGCCCGTCTTCACCGCTCCCACTTCTGGCCGGGCCTACGCTCTCCAAATAAATGTAGGACGCCGCATCAGCCACACCAACCGAGTCTGCTTCCTAAACTACATTACGTGTCCTTGTCACGTGACCTGCAAACCTTGCAGCTACTGAAACTGCTCAAACGTTTATTCACTTATTGAAAACCATTTAACACAAGTATTTGTATAAGTGTAAATTGTATATGTATTTTTAAACATTCTTTTCAAAATTTTAAGGACCCGCCACCCGCTGCCGCTGGGTCGCTCTCAATGTGGCTAATCGAACCTCCATGCCCAGAATCAACGGCAGCGTTCAGTAAACAGACCCGGTGGAGGAGCTTCCTGCTTGTGTACGTTGTACGTTGTTTGACGATTCTGCTTCACTCGGAAGCGTTTCTTCTGCCAAAATATTCGTTTTCAGCTTCCAAAAACGCCAACGGCAGCTTAAAAAAGGAAACAGAAAAGAGCTCACCCGCGGAGAATCGAACTGCCGACCTCCACAACATGAAGCTAGCGTACTACTTCTCGTCAATCCCAACGGATGGTGCCTCTGTGCAGAATAGCTGGCTGCTTCTAGTGATTAAAAAACCCCAGTGTCTAGAGTTACGTCCGACGGAACTTTAAGCCAGTGTCTAGAGTTACGTCCGACGGAACCGAGAATTGAAAACTATTTAAAAAAGCATAAAGGAATAATAAAACGTGTAATTTTCACAACCAGACCCAATACTCGGAGTGTATCGACCTTTGGGATGGTAGCGCCATGAAGCGTCAACTCTGGGTCGGGGGTCTCGGCGGGGGGTCTACCTCTTGTTCGCTTCTTGAGTATGAGAATTTCAGATTTTTTCGGTGCAATAGAGAGCCCACACCTTTTCAGGTAGGTTTCCGTACAGGTAACGGCTTCCTGCTGGGCGTCCTGTTGTATGCCTGCTGGGCCGTTGGTCGTCCAAAAAGGTCACGTCGGCGGCGTAGATGGCATGCCTGACACCTGGGATGGCATTTAGCTGGTCAGCTAGGTTCATCATTGATAAATCGAGATGACCGAGCCCTGCGGAGTGCCCTTTGCGGTAACGTAGAATTTGTCGCTCCGTAATTTGCCAAGTCCCACCGTTGCCGTGCGGTGCGAGAGGGAGTCCCCTTGATGTAATTAATACGCTTTCTCTCCGCATTGGGTAGTCCTCAGGGTTTCAAGTATGGCCGCGTGCGACACGTTGTGAAAAGCCCCTTTGACGTCCAAGGCGAGGATGGCGCTTGTTTGTGAGGTGCTTAGGTTGTCCATGACTTTTTTTATTTGTAAGAGGATGTCCGGAGTGGAGAGAGAGAGAAAAAAAACATTTTAATGAGCTCAAATGTTAGAGTGGAACCCTAGTCCGGGAATCCATGCGTTGCCCTCGCCGTCTTGGCCCGTGTCACCGGGAGAGTCTGGCCCTCCGGTTGACAGCTGGTCAACAGTGTCTCCCACAGCTCAGGAAAGGAACAGGTGGAAAGGGGTGGTAGGGCGGGGTTTTGAGCGCATTCCACAATTATATGCTGGAGGGTACCTAGCTGGGGACAAAATTTGCATAGAGCGGTGTACTGTGTGGGAAACAATAAATTCATTCGAACCGGGTGAACGTACGTCCGTGCTTGTAATTGTAGGAGTGCTGTTTCCTGAGTTTTGCTGAGGGATGGGTGAGGGCACGGGAATTTTTGTCTGGTGGTCCGGTAAAATTGAGCAATTTCCTGATAGGTCAGAAGTGGCGGTCGGAGCTGCGGTGACCTCTGGGGCCCAATGGGCCAGTTCGCGAGCCTGTTGGTGGGCGAAGTTGTTGCCCGTACAGAGTCATGGGCAGGTGTCCAAATGATCGCCACTCATTGAGATGGACGGTATCGCTGAAGTACCCGTAGGGTCGTTGGTGCAACTCTCCCTGAAAGGAAACTGTGGCAGGCTGCTTGAGAGTCAGTGATGATGATTCTGCTGGAGCATTGCATGAGGGCTAAGGCAATGGCGAGCTCTTCGGCGTCTCGAAGGGATGTCGTACGGATGGATGCGCATGAAAGAAAATGGTTTTTGGTTGTTGTCACTGCAACCATGGTTTGGTTGTCAGCGTAGCTCGCCGCATCGGTGTAGGACACGTCAGAGCGATCGCCATATAAGCGTTCGTGGGCTTGGCTGCGGGCGGTCCTGCGCTCGGGATGGAGGTCGGGTTTCATATTCATTGGTAGGGGTCGTACAGAGATGTGTTTACGCCACTCGTCTGACAAAGGGGCTAGGTGGGTTTGTTCTGCACAGGGCCAGTTGATGCATTGCAGAACAAAGCGGCCTGCTTGGGTGTGTGTCAGACGGAGGCGCTGGCTTGCGAGATCACCTTCAATGAGTTCCTCAATGGTGTTGTGAAGACGCATTTGAAGAAGCTTGATTGTCGATGTACTCATGGGGAGCCCGAGTGCTTGTTTAAATGCCTTCCGAATGATCCTGTTTAGTGCTTCAATATCGCATTTGGTTAGGGCCTTGTATGGGGCGACATAGGTGAGGCGAAAAATGACGAAAGCTTGAATTAGTCTCATTGTGTCCTTTCTTTCATTCCTCGATGCCGCTTAGTGACCCGCCTAATCATATGCACGACTTGATCTGACATATTATGCAGTTTTGACAAGGCAAAGTCGTTTCGGGTATTGGCTTGTATGGGAAGGCCTAATATCTTGAGTGAGTGGCTAGGTTTGATCGAATGGCCGTCAAGAGATATTTCGATGGGCTCGAGGTGGTGTCGTGGGGGGTGTTTCCGGATGATGACAAGTTCTGATTTTTGTGGTGAACAATGTGAGCCACAAGCCTGGGCGTAATTATTGACTTCTTCGGCTGCGCGCTGCAATGTGTCCTGCAGCCCACCGAGAGAGTCTGTGTCAGTCCAGAGGGTGATGTCGTCTGCATACAGTGCGTGGTGAAGATTCGGCATCTGCTCTAGCTGTCCTGGTAGACCCAGAAAAGCGATATTTAAGAGGAGTGGAGACAGTACCGCGACTGCCCAGAGAGATTGCTTTGGATTTTATATCTCCAATTTTGAGCACAGCCTGGCGGCCTGTGAGGAAGTCCGAAATGTAGGAATAAATTCGGTTGCCACAGCCAGTATTATTAAGGCGGGAGAGAATCGCTGTGTGAGCAACGTTGTGCTAGACAGGCTGACATCTCACATAAAGGAAACTTCTGGTCACCGTTGTTTAGCGCCTCAAATTATTCAGTATGTTCAACCAACTAGCCCTGATCAGGCTTTTGTCGCGTAAAGGAACCAGCAGAGGGACGAACAGGATTCCCGGACACCATGTATGGGTTCCGCCTCAACTTGTCCACTCAGGAGCCATTTTGGCCCTCGACCTAAAAGTGTCCTGAGTGGACAAGTTGAGGCGGAACTCATACATGGTGTCCGGGAATCCTTTTCGTCCCTGTGCTGGTTTATGTGACAAAAGCCTGATCAGGGCTAGTTGGTTGAACATACTCAATAATTTGAGGCTCTAAATAACGGGGACCTGAATTTTCCTTTATGTGAGATGTCAGCCTGTCTAGCACCATGTGTTCCATTAGTTTGCCCACGAACGAAGTCAGAGATATCGGCCTAAGATTGGACATCCCCAAGTGTTTGTTGGGTTTTGGAAGCATGGTGACAGCTGCTCGTTTCCACATGGCCGACACTCTGCTGCTGTCCCAAATCGGGTTTATTTTCCCCAAGAGATCAACCTTTATCTTTTCGCTGGTGTTCCGTAGCATCTTGTTTGTTATTCTGTCTTTTACCGGGGAAATCTCATAGGTATTATAAGAGGACATGAAACCATACGTCTCCGCGAACGCTGGCAACAACACTGGGATGAGCAAACACACAACACACTACACACAATAAAACCACAGACAGGCAAATACATGACAGACAAACAAAATAGGCCCACTGAGGTATCCATGTGCAGGCTTCGAATAGGCCACCCCCACATGCCACACATTCGTATCTCCTAACTGGTTCATTACCCCCAGTTTGCAGCAGA
The DNA here is from genome assembly GCA_013339765.2 of Haemaphysalis longicornis. Classification (NCBI taxonomy): domain Eukaryota; kingdom Metazoa; phylum Arthropoda; class Arachnida; order Ixodida; family Ixodidae; genus Haemaphysalis; species Haemaphysalis longicornis. The sequence goes on along the minus strand of JABSTR010000437.1, from coordinate 4,106 downwards.
TGTTCAGAACGGCTTTCAGTTCTACATACATTAACTGACTGCAAATTCTTTAGCGATGTGAGACAGTGACACTTCCATGATACAGAATTCCACTCCTTCCCTCTTTATTTTTAGGAGACGAACCAGCGGATCCGAACAATTGTGTTTTATCATATCTCGCTAAAGTCAATTTTTTAAATCTCATCTCGTACCACATGTGACTTTCGGATCTCTCAGCGTTAATGGAGCTACCGAGGGTTATGCACCCGTCATGGTCACCTTCACCCACCATTATGACCATCTTCATATTTTTAAAATCAGGGTCTATTACACCCATATATGAAGCTCTTTTACTAATAGTGTCATACTCATACCATACCCATTTTAGACCCTAAAATGACAGCGAAGGACCACTAAATACGATCTGGGCACTCTTTGGCCTTGGCTTCCCTTGCGCCATAAACACCCACTTACTACTGCTACTGCTCGACAATTGTATAGTCATTCGTGTACATGTTGTCGCAATAAACGTTCAACTTTCAAATTTTTTTGCGCGGGCAAGAGCCTTCTGCGCTGGCAATAGGCGTTAAACCGCGCACTGAAATAAAAGAATTCCAGAACTGTCTTCACCGCCTTTGTAAAGTCCTTTTTATATACTTACTGAGATGCTATGCGAGCCAGCGTTTCGCGTTTTATTTTTAATTTTTGGTTCTAGATAAGTGCATTTCTTTCGGCGTCTGAATAGTTTTCCCCAGATGTCGCTGCTCGCTTTTACAACTGAATATTTATTCAAACAAAACCTATTTTAATTGCAACCGACTTTAATCAATTTTTATCTATAAGGTAATATTTAAAGCAATTTGGTTAGCATGACACTCGAAATGCACTTGCAAGCGCCATTTACGCGTGATACAGTCAACATTGCGAATAAAATTACGGGAAAGATATTATTTACCTCCTTACAGGAGCAGCCAAACTCTCAGGATAGTAATGTGGCAGTAACAAGTTATACATGAAAGGAAACAAGGTGATTGGGTAATTAAATACCGATTGGATTTGGCAGACGGGACGTGTGTTACGACTAAATAACTCAATCGTATTGGGCCTCGAGCTTTGGACTACTCCAGCCAATTTTTTTCTTATGGTTTTGGCGCCAGGTTGTCCTACGATGCCGAGACCGGGGAAGGCTGAGTCCCTTTCCCCTTTTCGGAACAGGGATCGAGGGGAGGGGGGAACAGGCTAGAGCTTCATTGCACCCCCGTCCTTCTGGGGACCCTGGTGATAGGACGGAAAGGTGCGCATTTCTGCCTTATCTTAACCTGTGTTGCAAAGGATGTTCATCCCATATTTTCTAAAATGCTGTTTTATTTCAGCCTCTATTTTAAAGAAAGGATGCACACTCAAAATTTCACTTCGGTTTGGACTAGCTGATTCTGTAAACAGTTCATTGCTGCGACCTTGTTTGTATGAAATCAAACAGACGCCAAAAAACTCATATGTGCGGTCGAACAGGCCATAGGACAGGTTGAGAGCAATCGCCGAGACGAGGCTCGAACTCGGGCAGTCGGCGTTTTGGCCAAGCTACACCGGCATCCTTCGACCCCGCTTGCCGATGAACGTAATGCGATCAGCGTAGCAACGCTGATATTGTAATACTCCACCTCTGACAAAGGAAACGCTACCTTCATCCAAAATAGCAAAGTTTATGTTGAAAAAAATGTCTGATATTCCGAAGGACGACAACACGTACGTGGTCCTGAAATGGGACCCCACTGTAAAAATCGAAAGAAATTTTCAAACGCTCTTGGCTGACGTATTTCGAATGGTGCTCCCCCAACACAAGTCGTTGTACTTTAAGCTCCGCTGCCACAACGGCTCGGAATCTGCTTTATATGGTCTCCCAAAGATCCGCAAGCCAAACGACCCAATGCTACGGATAGTAGACTTCACACGTTCACCCTTATACCGCCTGTCGAGCTGTTTGCACAAAGTTTTTGCACTGCTCGTTGGAAAGGGCTCGACTTCAATACGCAACTTTTTCGATTTTATTGAAAAGGTGCGTGACGTCACGGTGGACGACGACGAACTTACGGTGTTCCTTGATGTGAAGTCGTTGTCAACAAGCATAGCCGTAGACTTGCCGGTGGAGGTTGGCCAGACCACGCTGGAACATGACTGCGTACTGTGTGAAAGAACCTCCATAGAAACATGGGATCTTCTGAAGCTGTTGCAGTTTTGCCTGGAGAACACAGATTTGCTTTTCCGGGTGGAAATCTACAAGCAGGTCCAAGGCACAGCCATGGGTGCATCCATTTCGGTGACAACCGCCAACCTTATTATGGAAGCACTAGAAACTCAAGCGCTGACCTCGTTCCAACCACGCCCCAAAGTCTTTCTACGTTATATCGATGATTGCTTCTGCATTATCAAAAGGGACACATTAAGTGCCTTTACAGAACATTTGTATGGCATGAAGAATCCAATTCCTGACGAGGAGAAGGCTGCAAGCCGTTTTCCTTTCCTGAACGTGCTGGTTGAACGTTGCGGGGATCGCCTTACGTTCGAGGTTTACAGAAAAGAAACCCACACAAGACGGTACCTCCATTTGAATTCTGTTCACCCGGCCTGTCACATGCGCTCTGGCGTGGCTCCCCTCCCCCAACTCGCCAACAAGTCCTGCTCACGGCCCCAAGATGAGGCTGCTGATCTACGCCAAGTGCTCTGAGAACCAACGCCACCTAGAGGAAATTCGTTTCTAGCTGGCGTTGCGAGAACTCGGCAATTAAGCACTTCGTGTATTCTGTTCACGACGGTCATCCCGCCCTTCAGTACCCGTTGGTCATCCTTGCCGAGCCTGAGCCGCCATCACGTATGTACCGGGTGTGAGGGAATCTTTGGCCGCGGCCGGTCTGGACCCGCTTGCGAGCGTCTGGACGAGCTCTCGAGCTCTGCGCGTGCTAGCACGCGAGCGCGTCCAGACCGGCCGTGCTTTGGCTGAGGTTCTGTGCTCCTGATGTGCGAATCGCACGCAAGCTGAGGCTGTCTCCACTGTCGAACCAGGTACGCTTTTCGATGTGGACCGTGGTTGGAGTCCGTCCCGGGGCAGTCATGATGACGAAGTTGAAGGAGAAGAAAACTTCAATATACAAGTATTTACACCTCGGTATCAGAGAACAGGCAGTGCGCTACTGCGCGCGAGAGATTAAATAGGCGAGTTGGGTCCATTCCCCTTCACCCCTTTTTCTCGGCTGACGTCAGGACGCACCAATCACAAAATTCATGGCACTTAGTAGCGCCCCCACGCACAAACACACACGCACACACAAACACGCGAGAGAGACGCTCCTCTCCTGCGCAGGTGAGCGTTAGGCTGCTCCCGCCGTGGCAATCCGCCGTGGGTCGGAGACCCCCCCCCCCCCCCCCCCTTTGTATGGCGATGTTGCACTACCATGAAGACGTCTTGCATCCCTCCGTGGTAATATTCGTCGAGTGGCTGGTTGAACGAGGGCTGAAGGCCGTAAGTTCGCCACTGTAAACACGCCGGGTCGTGGAAAGTCGATGAGGAAAGACTGGCAGCAGGTTTTTTGTGTGTTGACCCGAGCGCAGAAAACGGGTTGCGTATCCGCGTCGCAACAGCTCTACGATGTGCACGTTCTCACATCCCTGCGCGCAAGCTGAGGCACGAGCTAGTGGCCGTCAAAGACAGGATCAACAAAGAGAAGTTTCCCCGGGGTAGTGTACAGAATTTCCTGCGCAGACTGTTACATTGGTGATGGCGGCAACTTTGAAAGGCCATTGCGCGAGCACAAGAACGACGTCAAAAACAAGAAGATAGCTTCGACCGCGCTAGCGGATCACGTGGAAGCCACGACACATAAAATAGACTGGGAAGATGCATCAGTTATCGCCGAGAGAATAAATAAGGGCTTTCACCCCCCATTATTATTAAACGACTGCAAAAACGCTGAACCACAATGCAGGCAATCCCCCGCCGAAGTATGCCTTTTACCTGGGGCGGTTATTTCGGCGCACTTGAAAGCTTCATGCTTCGGGCTATTCGCTCAGTGAACAAGGCTTCCGTACGGATGCCGAAACGTCTTTTTGCCTTTTGTAGCGCAAGCTACACT